>SNQN01005820.1:0-30908 GCA_008642245.1 Bassia scoparia
CTTTAAACAGCTTCAACCTCTAGAAGTTCTTCGTTACTTCCATGATACTACAAATGAGATGTACACAACAATTGTCTTATCTTTACTAATACAAAACAACTTGCCTTTCTGTTCATACCAATCCCCCAATTACATAGTCTACATTTCTGACACAGTTCACAGCAGATTGATTTCATCTTATCACATAATCTGGTGTATTGCGCCATGAGCCCTTTGGCTCTCAACACAAATCCTCGACCTGAGCCCAGGTAACTGCTATCCACTTATCCACAACCAAACCACACCTAAAACATCTCGTACACCAATCAAAACAACCCATATAAGACCATGGAAGAATGATGAAACACTCAAGCAGGAATTTCCCTTAGATGAAAGCAACACTAAGTAGACTAATAATAAACTAGTGGGAATATTCATCTACTTCGGGTCTAATTACTTGTATACAAATACTTTCACTATAGCCTAGATAAGAGTAACTAACAGCACAAGTTTTCCATAACTTCAGCAGACTTGATAATACCAATCTTACTTGGGACTACCAAAATCAGAGACAATCATTTTCAAGACAAATCTCTCTCTACTAAATTATCTATCACACTTTGAAAGACTCTGCCTTACTTAGCCTTCATACAATTCTGTGACATTACAAAAGAAAATTAAAGTACTTAACAGTCAATAGCAATGAAACACCGTTATTTTTCCTAAATTCCCAATAAAAATAATGGAAAACATCCCAACTGCAAGTGGCATCTCCAAGCCTGAAAATTTACGTCTACGGCAAAACCTAATTCAAATCATTCGAAGAAAGTGGTTCCAACCAATAGCAACCATATAATCAAGCCCTAGTATTTTATTTTTGATGCATTTTTCAAATCTAGCGAAAAAGATCACAAGCAATGGTTAGTCGAGAACAAGAAAAGAGAAGGCAGGAAACTACAAACATAAAAGAAATAGGAACTCCAAAGAGAAGGTTAATCCGAACTCAAGTCCTCTGTGCAAATTTAATTACCTTCTAAATTTCAAACAGCACATCAGTTGACAAATGCAAAATATAAACATTTCAGTTAATAGGGAATTTAACCTTAGGCCTTTGATTTTCCCTCTTATAAACACAGAAACGAGATTCCTTCCTGCTTACCCTCACGTCATAACAACCTGCAGAGTTACAAAAAATCTTAACGTCTCTATTCTATGTTTTACTTCCATGAATATTATATTCATAAAGCCACACGATAATTGCACAATAAACAAGTATAGACTATAGAACACCGCCTCAATCACACAAGCAACAAAACCCCAACTGCCACAACAATAGTAGCCCAATCACATATGAGTAACAGCGACTGACAGACAGAACAAGACAACACTCCACCACGAAGAGCGCCCAGTGGCAGCCCGAACAACGAAGAGAGAAAAACATGTAACAACCGCAGCACCAACCAAAGGAGCCTGTGAAAGCCCTAGGAATGGCGCCATAAAGAAAAAGAACCGCGACCAACACAACGAATACAAAAGGACCAACCAAAAAGCAGAAATCGAAACGAAAAAGAGAATGGCGAAAAGAAAGCAACCAGAAACAGACAAAAAAAAAAAAAAAAATCAGAGTGGTCAAATAACATCAACGGAGTACATGAGGAGGAAAAACTAGGCCAGATAGTCAGAAGTAAGTCATATATAGTACAATTAAAAAGTCGGTCTACATTTCTCGTGGCCGCTAAGAAATCCTAGCAACAATCATCTTCGGTTTTGGAATCTTGCTCCAATACCCTCAAGAAGTTCACCGCGCAGTTCTATCGGGAAATATTTGAATTATCTTCCCGACAGAAATTCCAGCACACGCACCATACGCAACTCTGCCCGAAAAAGCCGAAGGTCAGCCGTTAGGGGAAAAACTCAACCCGAGATCCAGGCGCCTTCCGAGGGGCACGACACCGCATGGCGCAAACACCATGTAACAGGTAAAAACTAACATTTGTTTTGCAACCGCTGCTACCGCACAGTCATCTCAGGGTCGCCAGAGAACTCTCTTGAGTTGCTCTCCGATTACCCGAATCGAACTACTTTCGCTTAACTGAGGACTGTGCGTGACTCTCAGACTCAGTCAAAGGTTGGAAGGCTTCTGTAGACACCTAAAAAAATGTTGTCTCCCCAAAATGAGTAAATCCGTGGAATGAAACATACCGCGTCTCGCGTTTTGTTTCGGAATTCGAAAAGATGCTTTGGATTTCACAAAAGTTGAAAACGCAAGTCGTACTTGGAAATATTAGCCAAAGGAGATCAAAGGCAGGCAAAAATATTTTCTTCGGTTTATAATTTTTACTTCCAAAGGGGGGGTTTTTTTTTTTGCTCCCCAAAAGGTTTTTCAAAGCCGATTCTCAATGCTTTTTACTTTTCATCATGTCCGTCAACATTTTTCTGAATCCGCCAGTTTTTTAAATTATTTTTCTGATTTTTCTACGATTTTCTATGAATTTTGCAATGTGTTAAATTACGAACGAATACGCAGAAGAACAATACATGAAAAATTAAAAGAAAAAATACTCCGGGAATACGTGAACCTTGCTATATACATTCATAGAACTCCTTCTGGAGAGCCAGTGTCTAAGGGCGGTTGTTGCGGGGGTTCTTTTTGGCGGAGTGGGAGAAATTTTGGGGGGGAATTTGTAATTTTTTTTCCAAGGGAATATCATCGAATAAAATCGAAGGAAATCAAAATTATTCGAGTTTTTGGAAATATATACGAAACATTGAGCGTATATACGCAAGTGTTGAGCAGTATATCGCTCATCAGGAGACGTATATACGCTCAACAAGAGTGCGTATATACGCATCAATAGCCACATAGAAATTTCCAAAAAAATCTATGGAAAGAAAGCCAGACTATATACGCCTAAAGGCAGCGTATATACTGCAGGAAGCAGCGTATATACGCTCAATATACAGTTATATACGCAGGTCTTATTGCTCGAAAATTAGGCCTCTTGCCTATAAATAACAACTTGCCCGTTGCTCATCCGAGGCACGCTTTCAACACTTTACACAATTTCATACACTGCATACTCTCTCTCATCTCTCTCCTAAACACTTTAAACACAACATACATTCGTTTTATTCAAAGCATCAATCTCTTGCAGACATCAACGAAGCGATAACAAAAGGTTGAATTCTGAGATATACTCAGACGAATAAATCTCTTCTCACTTTCTTTTAATAAATTGACTTTAAACATTGTTAAAATGAGTTTTGGAATATAATAAAGCAAGATGAATTGTAGAAACTCAACTGTTAACTGTTTCATTAAATATGTAGGATTTATCACAAGTTTGCCATCGTTTCATTGCTTTTTGGTTTTCATTTCATATTATATATTCATTGTCAATACTAACAATTCATCTTGATATATAGCAATTGAAGCGCGAAAGATTTCCATGCGCTTGCGCACTTATCAAGGACTAACAATTATTTTCTTTGTCTTTCATGTAGCTGATTCAAGGCAAAGGATTCGTTCATTGCCGTTTTACCAAACTAACTTGGTTTCTTGCAGATTTAGAGGTAAGAAGAGTATAATGCATATACTTGAAGTTATGCACTTCCAAAATATCTATGGCATATTTTATATGTCTTGCCCAGAAGAATTTTGTATATTGTGTGCTAAACAAAAGACCGCGCAATTATGTGAATACTTCACTAATAAATCAGATTAACTATGAGCAAACCTGTTTTAGGCACCGTTTCTTCAACATGGTTAATACAAAGTGGTCACAATTCTAGGTTAGGTAGTCGCTTGTGCATATAGTAACACCCACTTCATAGTAATTTTAGGGTTAGTTCGCCTTCTAGTGCGCTAAAAAACGTTAAGTTAGTTGCCATTCAATATCATAGGAATGGAAAATTGCATAGAGTTACCGAATAGAAGAGCCGCCTACATCGGCGAATTGAGTTACAGTCTGATTCGTTACCATGTCCCCGAACCTACGACTGGTAATACTTGATTTGGTACCGTGATGGCCATTGATTTCCAACCACACGTTATCGGGCGTCATGTGAATAAAGCCTATCTAGGCACCAGGGTGGCGACTCCCCTCATTCGACAAACACTACCCCAAACGCACTCACTGCAGGGATTGTGCTCAGCCCACCCATAAGCACCTCGAGTGTAGTACCAAGCCGCGTCGCGGCAGCCGACTAATACGAACCGAGGGCGCAGGATCCGTCACGTTCCGTAACAACTGAAGAAACGTTGTCAAAACTTTTGAAGATAGGTAAAAATTAATGAGGAATGTTAAATGACGATTAATCTTCATCCATATTCTGAATTTACGTATACTAGGTTCAGAAAGTGACTTCTACGTAACTATTTTATTATAACGATGCATTGAGAAATCATGAAAGTTCTGAAGTGACATTATATAATTGTTTTCCTGTAGAAAATGTCGTGTTTCAATGACAAACTGTAGGTTGCTAGCTCCGAAGGCAGCCAAGTATAGCGTGTCGTGCTAGCTGTTCCAGTCTCTCTTCATGGGCTTTTCTTACTATGCGTCGTCATTCTTGTTCCAGAGACTATTTTGCTGTTATTTACACTGACAGCGAAAGTTATGCAGCAAGCCAGTTGCTAAATTAGACTTGGCTCTTGTGCAGGGAGAATAACTATAAACAATGAGTCTTAACAGTTTGGACAGGCCTATTCATTTCATGTAATCGCGAACTTGCCTGCCAATTTTTTGTACGCTCACAAATGCCTCGTGTGGAGTTGCAAGTTATATATCCTATTCAACAATGTAAGAGTCACACGCACAGGAAAGTTGATTCTTATCTTGGCATTTTTAAAGAGCTAAACTAAATATACAATCTTCAAGTAATAGGTATTGTAGGAAAAGGATCGAACAATTTTTAAGAGAGGATTTGAAGAAAATCTTATATTGAGAATATGAGATAACAACATTGTTGCTTCAAAGAAGGAGTTCTAGGAAAGCAAATTAGTAAGAGCTAAATGTTCGTTAAGTGTTATTTATTATATTAGTGATTTATTTATATTTGAGTTTCAGGTATATGTTTTCTATGCAAAATCAACGTTTTCATCACGAGACAGCACATTTTTGCCATGAATTATGGTGTTGGGTAAATTAGCAAATAGTTGTGAATTTTACAATTTTTGAGTTTGATGTAGTGTTCATTGTTAATTCCAATGTGATGAGCATGCACAATAATCTTTACAGGTGCTATTCGTTTTTATTTTCAAAAGCAGGTGTTCATGTGGACATCCAATTGTTCGTGTACAGCAATGAGTATAAAGTAGTTGCATCTCTTATAAGTTGCTTAAGCGCTTGAAAGTGGCAAAGTCCCTGTTTATGTATCCCAAATCACTGACGTGATTCTATGCTTCCTCAGGAACATAACTAGAGTAACAAAGTTCTCTAAAGGTGACGGATGCCACTAGCTACATTTGTAGCGGATAATTGTTATTTTCTATATTTTCTATGAAGAACTATATCGGAGTCTGATTCAATGTATGTTGTTGTTGGAATCTGTAAAGAGGTTATCTCGCATGTTAAGTCTTCCATATGCCTACAAAACAACTTTGGTACTAAGCCCTATCAAGGATCATCTTCTGAATTCAAAGATTGGTCATTCTGTGAGTTGGGAACTTAATCTAATTTATAGCCATTTACTCGTTATATAATAAGATCTTGTCTTTCAATCCAAGACTAAACATTTTGGCAACCGTTTCTTTTAATCTTTGGATCATTGCCAGTATGACACTTTGTCCCCTGTCGGGGTGCATGAAATAATGAAAATGTTCAAGCACATAATCTGTTTGCATAACTTATGCTACCTATGCAGATGACTTTGAGTGCTAACGGTACCTTTAAACAAATATAAATTATACTGCCATCTTCGTATAATCACTCTGTGGCAATTGATTCTCTAATGGTACGTTTGTTGGAGCATCATCTGGAAACATAAGAAAATAACAAGATAACCCGTATTGCCGTTGTTTATGCCATCATTAATACCAAGTTTGCTGTGAAATATTGAAATTCAATCTGTTCATATAGTCGCGAAATTTAGCACGATCAAAGTACTAACTCTTGTATAATTAACACGAGGTTAAGTTGATAGTTTGTTGTATTTTGGAATATGGAAATTGACAAGTCAATTGATTAACAAAAAATAATATTGTGTGTGGAACATGCATGCAAGGATATAACGAAAGAAAGGAGAATAGTTTCTACATTTTTTATCGTTGTGTCACATCGTATCTCTTATTAACAAAACTGCTGTGAAGATTAGGCTTTCTTTCAGTATAAATGCTTCTGTATTGGTTTCAAACTAAATTAGTCTGTATAAGATCTCTGTATACCAGCAGGACAATAATTATGTTTGCTATGAAATTTCCATGAAAGTTTTTCTGAAACTTTGTTAATGCGTTTTGGCAGGCATACCTCAGAGACCTCCTATGTTTCGCCTTTATCTTTCTGTTGTTCTATTACTTTTTTGTTACTTTGACTACTTTGACATTTTATTTTTATTCATGTCTGGTACTTACATGTCTTGTTGCGCTCACTTATTGTGGCCCTTGTTGCATTGTTCTGTGTGTGTCTTAACTTCTCATACCCTGCAGAACTGTCGTCAATCAAATTGTGAATTTCTCTTTTCCTTTTTTACTCTTTGCCTTCGTCTTATTAAGTGTATTCTCACCTGACTGAATGTTGTTGCTGGTTTCTTTTTCCGTACTGCTATTGCCTATTATTTTCTTGATATATTGTTAGTCTTTGAGTTCTCGTTGTTGGCTCCTGCCAGCTTTTTTCTTCCTTTGTATGTGGCTCAATGTCCCATACTATTATTTAGTGTGAAATAACCTAGCCTGAAGAGCTCTCAAGTTCAGGATTGAGTCACTGCAAGGTAGGTATGATTGACGGTAATGCTCATTGCAGAAAGAGCCATTAATCACTGGCTAGAGGTGTGTGACTTTGCGATACTTTTGCAAAAGCCTCTAGAATTTCTCTTGCATATGAAGCTCAATCACCATATTGTCAGATTGAAATCACTAGCCCTTAATTTGTTTTACTGAGATGTCAAAATTGAAGTCTAGGCTCTACCAAAATGGAAGTGAAGAATTATTTTGAATTTTTAGGGTCTCTAAAACTGCTTTGAAGGTGATTCGTTATGATGAAAGTTTAATTCTCTTCTAAAAATTTGGATTTTATTTAATTTTCTGTCCCAGTGCGGGAATCGTAATGTCATCAATATGTTTTCTAGACTTATTCGGCTACTAAAGCTCGAGATGCTGCTACTACCGAGTCTCTACTCTTGGTTAAATAGAAAAATTGACTGTCGTAAGGTTTGTTATTTGATTTTGTTTTTACATTAGTTTGGTATGTGCATTTTGTTTTTATGCCAGAATAAGGTTAATTTTTTTATTGATAATCTGCAAGATATATTATAAGATTATTTATCTTTAGTTATATTAGTGCAGCTTAGTGTTAAACTTTATGGCGACGAATATATCTCAATCTGACAGTCCATGAAAGGGATGAGATCAATCGACACCCAACTGGAGACACCCTTCTCATCAAATAGCAGGTTGTTCAGATGCTTTATAGTCAGGTCATGCTTACCCCATCTCATTAGTGATCAAACTGAAAACTTTCTAACAAAGACGGAGCTTCAAATGCGGGAAACAAGCTAAAGATGTCTCCCATCACTACGAGCTTCACATACCCCCCCAAAGAGTGGGGTGCAGTCAATATGTTATTAAGGCAGATTGCACAAGCTCCGTGTACGCTAACCTTGCTGCCTCACATTTTACGTTTTACTGATTTTGTATTATACAGCTCACATTACATTTTACTGGAATATTTTAGTTGTCCAGTTTGTAACATTATTTTTGTGCAACATTTTGAGTGGCATTTTTTATAACAATTGGGGTCTTATCGCATACTGGACATGTCCGACTTCAATGTGCCATTATTCCAACCAATACTACCTCATAGCAATGATGAAATACAGCACACAAAAAACAAAGTTTTTACAAGCTTAAAATAACAGAATAACAAATTGTGTATTTCTAACTCTCGATGCTACTTGTAACTTTAGTTTACGCCTTTTTATTCTTGCGGTATATCTGTTATTTTGGATTATGTACTTGAACCTACTAATTAGAATGCTTTAGTGAAGTTTAATAAACTAATCCGATATTGAGTGAACAGACCTAATGAAGGTATAAAAAAATTGACCGGAAAGCAAGATGTTAGGTTTTAGTGTTTTGAGCGAAAGTCAATGCCACATAGTGTTACAGGTCTGTTGACATGTCCACAGCCTCACGGAGACATGTTATAATTATGATTTCTATGGAATTGGCTTTTTACATGAGAATACTTGAAGAAATCAACTTAATTTACTTTATGATATCCTCATCAAGCCACCAGCCTGAAAAATTGCAACGTGTGGATGACCTGACTTGTTTGGACATGTAGGCAAAGGTTGATAATGTTGTGGGCCATTTAATCGGAAAAGATGAAGTAAAGTGCTTCCTGCTTGGGGAAAAAAACATCTAGCTTCGGTTACTAATGTACCTAGTGATTTCTGGCTCTACTGTATGCTTACAAATTAGCTTACTCTGTGGAGGAACAATCGGCTGTGTCTTACAGCAATAATATAGGACAAATTGCTTAGTCACTTGGGCAGAGTTCTAGCACGACACTCTCATTACTCTTAATATTCATCTTTCTCCTTTCTTTCGGTCGCGTACTTTCAGCAACTGCTCCAGATTATATTCATGCGTAAGTAACTGAACATAGCTAATAATTTTTTTATACAAAAGAAAGTACTCCATATATGATAGTTTAACTGCACAATGATTATTTGAAAGTAATAAGTTCTATATGTATATCAATTTACAAGTCTGGTTTTGTGTGACCCACAGTTTCTAACGGGGTTGTTTCTTTTCTTGCATATGGTTTGCATGTTACCAACAACTTCCTTTAGATATGTTTCTGGAGAATCTTCTGAGCCAACACCCATCGCCTTCTCCTTGCTTACAGGGTCATATGGAAATCTAGGCCTTTTGATAATACTTTGAATAAGGAGTTTGATCATAGCTACAATARAGTCAATACTAATGTTACTGCCCACTATTAGAATTGCTTCGAAAGTTATGCATTGGTTGTCTTACCAGTATTATCTTTGTTTGTATCTTAGAGTTTTGCAGTGGATGTGGTATATGTGTCAAGTACTTCAAATGTGATCTTCTGCCACTCATTTTGGATGAACAATGGTTGATGGAGATGGTGTCTCAATCTTTGCTGCCAGTCATATTTGGATCGATCACAATTCACTCTCAAACTGTGRTGATGGTCTTGTACTCTTGTTGATGTTGTGACGGGTTTAACAACTARCACTCTTTCTAATAATCACTTCGCTGAAATGTAAAGGTAGGTAAGCTATCCATATTTCCGGATGGTTGATTTGCGAGAATAACAAGAAACTTATTCAGCCAAAATTTATTTTGATGTACCCTTTTCATTTGGGACTTCATATTTCTAGATTTTTTGCTTGTGAGGTTCGATGTTGGTTTTTTTTTTTTTTTTTTTTTCCGGAACATTGCAAATGAAGTATCTTTCAAATATACTTCATAATTGTGTAAGTATTGAAACAATGGTAAAATGTATTTATATGGCAAAATGAAGTATATTTGCCCTCTAATAATCAAATGAATAGTTTAGATGTCAAGTTGTATTAGCGGATATCAATTCCAAAAAAAATCAATATCATAAAGTGGAACACGGCGCGCGTGCGCGRGCCGTGTAACACTAGTATGTCATAAATTTCACATCACATTTATGTGCATTATTTTTATACAATAATTGTGTGGTATATGTGTATGTTTGTCGTATGATGAGTTTATAATTATGATGGAGATTTACAAGAATAAGCTTATCTTCCGATGAGCTCATAATTGCGATGAAATATGATGACAATCTATTAGCATGTTTTAAATCATGTTTGAAAAGTTCCTAAAGAACTTATATGCGATTTATTCAACGATATAGCCCATTTTGTTTCATATATTAAATATTGCAATGTTGGGCATTATATTGTCATCAAACTCTTGAAGAGTATTGATTATTAAGTTATTGACCACTCAACRAGAAGTTTGAGTTTTCAGTGATGATATTTACTTGTGGTCCAGAAGTACCATGAGCGATGCATGTAATTACTTATTACATATTACTAATTCTTACGAGTAGAAGATTGAACAATTATATTGATGATATTATGAGTTGCCATAAATTATGATCAATATTTGATCGTCAAAGTTATTTTATATTCCTCTTTAGAAGAAGACATAAGTTAATGATTAAAGGCAACTTGAAACAAAATGTCATTAAGAAATCACATGCACTATATTTTATGAATATGGTGAAATGAAAAGAAAGACAACTTACATGTCACACCAAACTTTGAAGACTCAAGTTCTCATATGGGAGGATCAACCATGAAAGATATTATTCTGCTACAAGTGTGAAGTCGCTCAGCAACATTAGATTCGCGCTACTTTGGAAGATCTCAAGCTATGCACAATCAGTGGGAGAAAATACGCGCTGCCCTCTTTTTCCTTACCATGGTTTTGTCCACATGGTTTTCCTGGTAAGGATTTAACGGAGGCAGCATTCGAAAGTGTATTACGAAGGTGTTGTAGTCTTTCCTTCTTAGGTTTTGTCCCACAGGGTTTTCTTAAGTTTTAATAAGGCACACTCTTCGACAATGGACATTCAGGGGAGTGTTATGTAATATTAAGATATATTATTATGTAAATGTCCATGATATCCTTAGTAATGTTCTGGAATATTCTAGATTTTATTAGGGTTAATTTTCTCCAAAAACCTACTCCTATATATATATATATAATATATATATATATAATATATATATATATATATATATATATATATATATATATATATAGGAATAGGATCATGTGAAAACACAAACTAGGTGAAAACTAAAAACTTTTAATCTTGACCGTAGGATTGTGGAGATGACGGTCACGATTTAATCTATGTATATACTTGTATTTCAATCTGGGGTACATTGAAGGTTAAAGGGGTACACGTGTACTGTTCATCAATAGTACTGAAGTCTTGTGTACCCTTTACTGCTTGTATGTACCTAAAGTAAAATGTACCCACTTATTTTGGTTTTCACGTTTTCCATATAACATGAGGTTTTCACTGGATCCTGACTCTATATATATATATATATATATATATAAAATATGTATCCCCATCATCTAATAATACACACTATTATTCTCTCCATATTTTCTCTCTTTTTCCTTTATTTCATAAACAATTTAATTATTTTTAAGGTGCTTGTGCACGATAAAATGTTAATTGTTATGTAAAACCTACCTCTGTCAAGACCTAGTTGCTCGATTTAGCTTGTGTTGCAAGGGGTGTCTTCTCATTGAAGTTTTTGACTTTTGAGTAGTGAAAAATGTAGGTAGCTATACAACAGGTTGACTTGAAATATTAAACGTGCAGAAATATAAATTACTACGTTGAAACATTTTTTTTAAAGTCAAATTCATTGAAAATTAAATTTATTAACGACAAGGGCTAAATAAATAAATATAAAAGCCAAAACAAAAACTTAAAGCAAGAAGAGAGTTGATTTGCAAATAATTTAGGTGTGACTGTGTGAGAGACCATCATTATCCAACACGGTGTGGGATGCTAGTTCACTGGCGAGGGGCGAGCCTAGTTGCGACAAATTGTGGGAGGAAATACAAAAACAAATACAGAACTTGTATTTCATTAGGAGATGCTCAGATACTTTCGTCCTTTCTTCTCTCTGTTTTCATTTTCGTTGCAATTCAAACTTTCCGTATAACTCATTCTCGCATGGTGTCAGAATTGAGACCTATTGCGATAGCCGAGTTAGTTACACTAAGCATCAATTCAGTTCTTTTATTCTTCTTCCTTTACAATTCTCTATAAGTGGTTCAAACCCAAACTACCCATTGAATCAAATTCAGCCAATTCATTCATGACTGCATACTAAAGAATCTAACTTGGTGTCTAAATTCATTAATGCATGCTTTGCCATGGATGAATTTGGGTATGCCTTAAGGTGTTCGATGATTTCCTGAACCAATGTGTTCATGTGTAATGCAATTGTCAGAGAGGTTTTGTAAGAGTAATAAATTTGGTGATTTGATGAAGTTGTTTGCTAGAATGAAGTTTTCAGGAGTGACTCCTGATTGTTATACTCTTACTCTAGTGCTCAACGCGTGCTCT
Organism: Bassia scoparia; assembly: GCA_008642245.1. NCBI lineage: Eukaryota > Viridiplantae > Streptophyta > Magnoliopsida > Caryophyllales > Amaranthaceae > Bassia > Bassia scoparia. Next base: position 12,303 of record SNQN01005820.1, read on the forward strand.
AGGTTACAGTTGCTTGACACGGGGAAGGCTTTTCACGGGCATGTATATAGGCTTGGGTATGAGTCAGATGTGTTGGTGCAAAGTGGGCTTTTGTCACTTTATGCTAAATGTGGGAATGTTGATGATGCCAAGAAGATTGTTTKTCATGGTTTGTTGCATGAGAGAAGATCGACTGTTGTGTCTTGGACTGAGATGATATCAGAATCTGCACGAAATGGCCGTTCCATTCAGGCTTTGAGATTATTTGATGATATGATGATTATGAATATGAAGCCTGATTGGGTTACTCTAGTGAGTGTTCTGAGAGCTTGTGCTGATCTTGACTATTTGGAGCATGGAAAATCCCTTCATGGGTGTATCCTTAAATTGGGACTTGACGCTGAAGAAGATCTGCAAATTTCACTTACTGCCATGTATGCAAAGTGTGGACAAGTGATGGTGGCAAGAACTTTGTTTGATCAGATTGATAAACCAATCTTGATTTTGTGGAATGCTATGATTTCTGGATATGCTAYAAATGGTTATGCTGAGGAAGCYGTGGAGTTGTTCAAATTATTGGACACAAAGAATATAAACCCTGATTCCATCACTGTGAGGGCTGCTATTCTAGCCTGTTCCCAAGTAGGCTCGCTCAATCTGGCAGATTGGATGAATGATTATGTTGCTCGAAGTGATTGCTGGAATCATGTATTTGTCCAAACTGCACTTATTGATATGTACGCTAAATGTGGTAGGGTGGAATTAGCTAGGCTAATTTTCAATAGAATTCTTGATAAGGATGTTGTTGTTTGGAGTGCAATGATCGTGGGATATGGATTGCATGGTCACGGACAAGAAGCAATTGATCTTTATGATGCAATGCTACAGGCTCACGTGAGGCCAAATGATGTCACTTTTCTTGGCCTCCTTACGGCTTGCAAAAATGCCGGTCTTGTCAAAGAAGGGTGGAGTTTCTTTCATAGCATGAAAGAATATGGCGTAGAGCCTCGTAACCAACATTATGCTTGTGTTGTTGATTTGCTTGGTCGTGCTGGGTACTTAGGGGAGGCCTACAAATTCATAGTTAGAATGCCCATTCAACCAGGGTTAACAGTATGGGGCTCCCTTTTGAGTGCATGTAAGATTCATTGTCATGTGCAGATGGGAGAATATGCTGCTACTCAACTCTTTGCAATAGACCCATATGATACTGGTCACTACGTGCAGTTATCAAATCTGTATGCTGCAGCTCATATGTGGAATCAGGTTGATAAAATTCGCAACATTATGACAGAACGAGGGTTGAGCAAAGAATTTGGTTATAGCTTGATTGAGATTAATGGAAGGCTCCAAGTGTTCCGTGTCGGAGACAATTCACATCCAAGATCTCAGGACATTTGGAAGGAGCTCATTGATCTAGAGAGGAGGTTGAAGGAGGTTGGATTTTCCCCACACATGGAATCTAATTTGCATGATTTGAGTTTTGAAGACATGCAGGAGAGTCTTTGTAATCATAGCGAAAGATTAGCAATTGCTTATGGTCTCATCTCTACACCATCAGGGAGCTCTCTTCAGATAATAAAAAACCTTCGGGCATGTGTCAATTGTCACTCAGCCATCAAACTAATATCAAAAATTACCAATCGTAAAATAAGCATTCGAGATGCTAATCGGTTTCATCATTTTAAAGATGGAATTTGTTCTTGCGGAGACTATTGGTAGGAGTGTTTGCGTCATTTACTTCAAATGATTTGGCCAGCAGTCAGTTCGGAGGATATGCATAAAAGTTCATTCACCAGTGTTTMWTGATCAAACATTGGAGGACATTCACTTCCAGGTATTCAATTGCACTAAGTTGTTGTAAACGTTTTTGGTACCTCTCATTATCTATTCTCATTCCATGAATTGTGGCATGTTTTTGGCATCTATCTATTTGTGACACAGTTAATTCCTGAGCCTTAAAGCGATTCTATGCCCATTGACTTGGCATTCATTTGTTTGACTTGATATCTGAATGCATTGGAGTGAATCTTTTATAAAAGCATTTCCTAATTAATTTCTCATTTTCCCATGGSAAGGTYAACCAATGCATCTCATGGGTTTGATTCCTCAGAAAACATTGCAGTCATGGAATTTTWGTTCCTGGTTCAGGAAGAGCTAACGGATTCTCATAAGATATCTTTTTTAGGCAATCTATATGGTTCAGTTCCACAGCGGCTGAGTGTGAAGGACAGAAATCATAGAACTATCGGATTGAGAGCTCTTAGGCAGTCTGTTATGATAGAAACCGCCCGCATTGATGTGTTGGCCTGTTGAAGAGTGAAGTGACAGGTCCTCAGAATTCTGAATCACAGTCTGGCAACAAGGCATGCCGACACTACGCGATTTCCATGGAATAAGTCCTGGAGTTATGGTGAGAGGAATATGTCCTTAGACATTTCCGACATTTCAAAATATATATATATATAGGTATATTTTAGGAAGATAAAGTTAATATTATTAGTATTATATTACTTGTGAGAGAATAAATATAATTGGTGGGTCCATATTGATTGGACGCAGCAGCTATATTTAATTATCCTATAAGGTCCAACAAAGAATAAGTTGAACGATATATAATAACGGGCCCATAAAAGTATGAGTCAGTAATCCAATTAGGTAACAAAAGAAATAGATTCTTTGACCTAGAATTACTGATTATAATATAAGAAAATATCAGTTAAAGAGAGAATAACGGAGTTTGTTTACAGTATTCAGAATATTTCAAACTCTCTCATCATTCTCTCTCTTAATTGGATAACCAGTAAAGCAAGAGTTCATCCTCCGTATCTAAGTTAAACGTGGTGTTCAATTGATTCTGGTGGACTAAGTAGAGGAGCACATTTGAGCTCTCGAGTTATCTTTTTCGCACATACTTGTGGATTTCACGCTACAAGGTTGTATATTCTAATCCACTTTATTATGATTCATATGTTTGTTTGTGATATATGATCCTGAATTAGATGTTAAGGAATCGTTTCCTGAAATTCCGCTAAATTCGCATCTATAAAATCCAACAGTGGTATCAGTTTAGCCTAATTCATTAAATTCATATGATTATAATTTGTATGTGATTTTCATTATTTTTTATTCAATTAGGGGAGGAATCATAAATTGGTAAATTTGCACAATTAAAATTTGATTTTAATGGTTGATTATATTTTTTTTTTGAGTTTTGACAAAATTAAAATCTGATTTATTTGTCATGGAATTTTCAGAAATCCTTTATTTAAAAAAAAAAAAAGGTTATGTTCGAAGTGTTCGAAAATAGAGGGGAGGAAACGGAATTTTTGCAACAAAAATCTTTCAAAATTGTTTGAGGGCTTTGATTTATTTGTTTTGAATTGCAAAATCACGGTTTCAATTGTTTTTTGGTTTACAAATCAAAGAATTAATTCGAAATTGCAAACCACTAGTTTTTTCCCCAATTTTTTTAATTGTTAAAGCTTGATATTGTTCAATCGATTGAAAATTACATGCAAAAAACATATGTTTACTGTAATAATTGATTATTGCACAATTTTTGTTTCCAATTGATTCGAATTTGTTTCGAAATCACCATTTTAAAATTTTACACGAAAATTTGATTCGAAACAATGGTGATTTTGGGTTCGAAATTCCCAAACTATTTGATTCGAAAACAATGGAATGCAACCAGAAATTTCGGAACAAACTTTGAAGTTGTTTTTGTTTAAAAATTTTCAGAATTTCGAACAAAATAGTCGAAATTCTGGTTGCGTGGAAGAAATAGAGGCGTGGGTGGCGTGCTGGTAAGCTGCGGCTGCGGTGGTGGCGCAAGGGTTGCGCTTCCTCCCATGGTGGCCGTTGTCGGACTGCACTGCTGTTGTTGCGCCACTTGCGTGTGAACAGAGCTGCTGCCTCTGTTCTCTGTTCTCACAGAAAAAGAGTGAGCAGGCCGATGTTGGGCTGCGGGCTGGGCAAAGAGCTGTACTTTGCTACTAGGTTGCTGCTGTGCTTTGCTATGGGCTGCGAGCCTTGCTGCGTGCTGGGCTGCGGGCCTTGCTGCGGCCTTGCTGCGTGTTGGCTGGGGTGGGCCTGCGGGTCTGACCAGCTCAAGTTTATTAAAAAAAAAAAAAAGAATTAAATATTCAAATGTTATGTGCAAATTTATAATTAATTTAGATTTAATTGCCTTTTGAGTCTTATGAATTAAAATATGAAAATTTCTTAAATTAGTTGACTAATGATAAAGAATCTTTAATGTGTCATTTATATTTTGATATATTACATATTTGTGTCATTTTATAATATTTGATATTATTCTTTGACATGTAATGATAGTATGGCCAAAATTAGGATAGAAAATACGATCTGCGAATCGTTTGGTTTGAAATGTAATTTAAATACGATCTGCGCATCGTAATTTTGAATGTAATATAAATTTGTATTTATTTTCATTTTTAATTTTCATTCAATCAAATAATCAAAGTGAAAGGAGTTCAAGGAAGGTGATCAAATGGAGAATCAAGGATGTTCATGAAAGATAGAAAACTTTCTATTATATGGGCCATACTAGATCATTGTTTATTCATGCTTTTATAGCTTAAGCATTTATTTAATTTAATATTGCTTGTCATAGTTTATGTTTGGTTAAAATGTCATTTGTTCACTAATCTGATTAACCTGTTATATAAATCTTAAATCCCAATAATAATATTGAGTTCAATTGTTTTTCCAAACGACACCTATAAGCCTTTGATAATGATAATAGGTTCTGCAAAGCGAGGTATTCTCATAATTCCTTGGGATATGGGGTAGGTTTTTTTGAAAATTTACATGTTAATGTTTGGTTTGACTCAACAAAAATACAAAAGACAAAGTTTTGCGTTTTGAAACTAAGAGATAGGATTGAACAGGTTGTAATCTATCTACCAAGAATTATAATGAGTTATAATTAGTAAAATGGTTTACTTACCTTAACTACTATTGTTAAAGGCAGGCCAAAGTCCGTTTGATATAGTGGGAGAGGATATGGTTATTATATTCAAATAGGGATTCCAAATTTTGAATAAATTGTTAGACTTACTTATTGATAAACTATTAATTTTGCTTTATTACATTGTTGTATGAAATCATGTCTAGTTCGACCAACAACAACACCTCTGCTTTTAATTTACGCTCTGTCTTGGAAAAGGATAAATTGAATGCAAACAACTTCCTCGAATGGGAAATGGCTGTGAGAATTGTTCTCCAGAGTGAAGGAGGGAAAGTGTTCTTGACACTCCCACTCCCTGAACCCTGCAGAAACTGCAACTGCTGCAGAAAAAGAGCTCGACAAACTCTCGAGGCAAATCCGTGCAAGTAACTGCTTGATGCTTGCTTCCATGAACACGAATTCAAAAAACGTTTTGATAATCAAGATGCCTACACAATAACCAGCAGCTTCGAACAATGTTCGAAAAGAATGCTCGATTAGAGAATCGAAGCCTAATTGTAGCTTCGGAATTGCCAATGGAAAAAGGAAACCCGTCGACTCCATGTTTTCGCCATGATTGGACATTTCCAGGTCATGGAAAAGGCTGGGTTCCTTCCTAAAGAGTTGGCAACTGAATAGTGATCAGATCCTTGCCAGAAACTTTCAGGCTTTTCCGTTTGAATTTTTACATGCAGGAGGGAAGCCACCTTGCAAGAGTTGCATGGCATGCTTTTCAGGCTGAAAGGAGCTTACCTACTGAACCTGTAAAGAAGATGTTTCTAATGTCAGAAAGGATAAGAAGTTCAGAAGAAAGGGGGTCCTAAAGGGAAGGGCAAGGGACAGGCTGTTGCCTCTAATGACTCTCCCAAACCAAAGCCCTCCAAAGGCTAAGGTAGCAGCACAACATGAGTGCTACCACTGCCACAAGATTGGCCATGGAAGAGGAAACTGCCCCTGTCTACCTGGAAGAAAGAAGAATGGTGCTTCATCTTCAGGTAATATGTTATGAAATTAATTTACTATTCTGCTTCTTGGGTATTTGATACTGCTTGTGGTCTCACATTACCTGTAATGTGCAGGGTCTAAAAGAAGTAGAAGCTTGAGCAAGGGTGAGGTGACTCCGAGTGGCAATGAGCAAGGTTGCTGCGTAGCTGTAGGAGTTTATATTTTGAAATTACCCTCTGGCTTAATTTTTGAACTCAATAACTGTTATTTACGTTCCTGCCATCACCAGAACATTATTTCGATTCCGGTTTTGGACTCGGAAGGTTTTTTCATTTGCATTAAGAATATTGTTGTTCTGCATATTTGAATGATATGTTTATGTTTCAGCTAATTATTGAATGGTTTGTATGTGTTGGATTTAGAAACTCAAATCATAACATAGACAGCAAGAAACGTAAAACAAATGATGTCAAACCCCACTTACTCATGGATTGTCGATTAAGTCACATAAGTTCAAAACGCATAGAGAAACTTCATAAAGATGGAATTCTAAATCATTTGATTTTGAATCATTTGGTGTCTTGTGAGTTTTGTTAATGGGGAAAATGACAAAGTCACCTTTCACAGTCAAGTGAAAGAGCCAATGACCTCTTAGCTCTCATACAATACAGATGTGTGTGGACCTATGAGTAAAATGGCTCGGGTGGTACAAACTACTTATAACCTTTACTGATATGAAGCAGATATGGATATGTTTATCTCATGAGACATAAGTCGGAGTCCTTGAAAGTTCAAGAATTCCAAATGAAGAGAGACCAACTTGGGAAAAAGATCAAAGCATTGCGATCCGATCGTGGTGGTGAATACTTGTCTCAAGAGTTTGATGATCATTTGAAAATCGTGCATACTCTCACAATTGATCCCACCAGGGACACCACATTGAATGCGTCTCTGAAAGGAGGAATCGAACTCTATTGGATATGGTTCGATAATGATGAGTTCTTGCTGAACTTCCTATTTCATTTTGGGGATTTGCATGGATACAGCTGCATTCACACTTAACAGAGCACCTTCCAAAGCAGTGGAAAGACACCATAATGAGATGTGGACGGGAAATGCTCCCAAAATTGTCTTTTCTAAGGATTTGGGGTTGTTGAAGCTTATGATAAATACGTTTTATTCTGATAAGGCTAGCACCTAAATCCGACAAATGTCTTTTTGTGGGTTACCAAACGCACAAAGGGATACTACTTCTACAATCAAAAGCAAACAAAGTTGTTGTTACTCGAATGGTGTTTTTCTAGAAGAGGAATTTATTTTCTAGAAAAACAGTGGGAGTAATGTATATCTCGAAGAAGTTCGAGATGAGCAACAACGGATGAGGTAACACCTCATCAGAGGCGCCCCCCAGCATGAAAATGCCAGGAGGCAATGCATTCTACGCATTTAATTCTACCGCCCACGTGGAGATAATCACGCGAAGTCACTCAACCAATGAGGTAGAAACTTCCTCCTGTTGTTCCCAACGTAAGTCTATAGGACAATAATTCCGTCAAGAAGATATATTGATTTCCTTTTGACAGAAAACTCTGAAATAACAATGTTAGAATCAGAAGAGCCTACTAGTCACAAAGAGCTTTGAGAGTCCTAACTCCGAAAAATGGCTTGGAGGCCAATGAATCTGAAATGGATTCAATGTCTGAAAATCAAAGTATGGGACTTGGTTGATTTGCCTGATGGGGTACAACCCTTGGATGCAAATGGATTTCAAATTTGAAAACAGACAAGGATGGAAACATTAGTTGTTTCAAAGAAGGTTGGTAGCAAAGGTTTCAAACAAATTCATGGTATAGCTAATGAACTTTTTCTCCAGTAGCCATGTTGAAATCCATTGAATAATCCTTGCGATTGCTGCCTTTCACGACTATGAAATATGGCAAATGGACGTTAAAACTGCTTTTGTGAATGGGTTCTTTAAAAGGGATGTGTCATGACACAACCTCAAGGTTTTGAAGATCCGAAAATCCAAGGAAAGTATGCAAGCTTAGAGAATCCATTTATGGATTGAAGCAAGCATCAAGGAGTTGGAACTCAGATTTGATGAGGCAGTCAAAGAGTTTGGTTTTCTCAGAAATGAAGAGGAATCTTGTGTATACAAGAAGTTAAGTGGAGCAATATTACGTTTCTGGTCTCTGTATGTAGATGACATACTTCTCATGGGAATGACAAAACATGCTTGAGTCTGTCAAGCATGGCTTAAAAGTTATTTCTCAAATGAAAGACCTTGGAAGGCCGAGTACATATTAGGAATAAAAATCTATAGAGATAGATCAAGGAGACTTATTGGACTAAGTCAGAGACTTATATTGATAAATTCTTACAAAGTTCAAAATGGAAAGCTCCAAAGAGGGTTTATTCCCATGCAACATGGCATAAACTTGGCAAGATCAGTGTCCATCGAGTCCTGATGAGGTCAAGCGTATGAGTAATGTTCCTTATGCGTCCGCAATAGGATCCATCATGTATGCTAGTTATCACTCGACCAGATGTTGCATATGCTTTAAGTGTATGCAGCAAGATTACCAGTCATCCAGGAGACGCAACTGGATACAGCGAAAAATATCCTCAAGTACTTAAGAAGGACAAGGATAAATTCTGATATATGGGGAGCTAATGAGTTGGTTGTTACTGGATACACTGATGCAAGCTTCCAGACTGACAAAGATGACTTCCGATCCCAATCTGGTTTCATATTTTGTCTAACTGGAGGAGCAGTGAGCTGGAAGAGTTCCAAGCAGAGTTCAGTTGCAGATTCTACAACAGAGGCTGAGTACATAGCAGCGGCTGATGCATGCAAAAGAGGCTGTTGGATTAAAAGTTCATTAGTGAACTAGGTGTGGTTCCTAGCATCGAGAATGGCATCGAGTGTATTGTGATAACAATGGTGCTATTGCTCAATTCCAAGGAACTAGATCTCACCAAAAATCTAAGCATTGGAAAGAAAATTCCATCTCATTCGAGAAATTGCGGAAGACAAGATGTAATAGTAAGCAAAGTTGATACTACGGATAACATAGCAAGATCCGTTGACTAAACCACTCCCTCAACTGAAGCATGAGAGTCATGTCAGGTCTATGGGGCTTAAGCATTATAGGAGAATGTCTTAGGTTGTTTACTTCATGTTTACAATTGTAAGAATTCTATGATGGTATGTTTTGAATGTTTATCATAATTATAAATGATTTGTCTTATTTAATTATTTGGTTTAGTATTAAATAAATGTCAAATAATTTGTGTTTTCGATAGGATTATCGAAAACGTTTCGATAATGGAACCTATAAAGTGAACTGAATACCAATGTTATCTAGTGTCCCTGATCTAAATCACAAATTGGACATAAGTGGTTTGTTAAAGATTGCATATAATTAATTGATAGCTCGGTTCCATGAGCTATGGAAACATGGAGATGTTAATCGATTGTATGGATGCATACCTGATGCATTGAGAACTTGACTACATCTGATCTAAAGAGTAGAATCAAATCCTTATTATTAGTGGATTCCTCAGACATGAGTAGGTCTTAATCACCACAAATATGATTAGTTTAACCTGACGCTGCTAAACGTCGTGCCGTAATAGGAGGCTATAAAGGCAGTGATCAGGTGGGCTAAAAATTGAGTGGGGATTATGGTCATACAAGAATAATAAGTCCTCCTATTTGATAGGATTGGTGTGTAGGCCTCTGATGAGCGAGAATTGAAAATTGCATGGCCATGCGGAATAGGATAACGGTTAATCCTTAGTTGAACAATTCGAACTCGAAGATCAAGAACATAATTTGAGAAATAACATTGTGTTATCAAATTTCACATTAAGTGACTTAAGGAATTTATAATTGTGCAATTGTCTTCGGACAAGTGGGAGATTGAAGGAATATGTCCTTAGACATTTCCGACAATTACTAATATATATATATATAGGATATTATGAAGATAATAAAGTTATTATTATTAGTAATTATATTTACTGCTAGAGAATAAAATATATTGGTGGTCCATATTGATTGACGACAGCTAATTAATTAATCCTATAAGGTCACACAAAAGAATCAGTTGAACGATATAATAACGGGCCCATAAAAGGTATGAGTCAGTAATCCAATTAGGTTAACAAAGAATCAGATTCTTTGACCTAGATTACTGATATTATATATAAGAGTAAATAATCAGTAAAAGAGAGAATAACGGGTTTGTTTACAGTATTCAGAATATTTCAAACTCTCTCCATCATCTCTCTTAATTGGAAAACCAGTAAAGCAAAGAGTCATCTTCTTCCGTTCTAAGCAAACGTTGGTGTTCAATTGATTCTGGTGGACTAAGTAGAGGAGCAACATTTGGAGCTCCGAGATTATCTTTCCACATACTTGTGGATTTACGCTACAAGGTTAATTCTAACCACTTTATTATATGTTCATATGTTTGGTTGTGATATGATCCTGATATAGATATTAGGGAAATCGTTCCTGAAATTCCGCTAAATCGCATCTATAAAATCCAACCAGTTATGCTTAATTTTTTGTTGATACTCGTGACTGCCTCATGGTTCCACTGAGCACAATGTCACTAACACCAGGGTACGAAGTATCATAAAGTTTCTCGGATACAGCTGCTATCGCTGTAAACTTAAAGATGAGGATATTACAAACAGGAAGTCTGATTCCACAGCAGAAATGATGATAGTTGGCAGGAGAAACAACAGGAAGCCTCGCTGCAGGAAATTGGTGATCATAAATTCTAATTTTTTCCATCTTGAAGACAAATCCTGCCTTTGAAGAATCCGGCATCCATCTGCAGATAGCAGCATTACAACACAGGCCCAGAAATCCAGTTGACTTATTCTTTTAAATTTTATTTGGATATGCGCCAGGGAAATAGACATAGAATCTACTAACTCAAGATAACTAGTTTGATAAAGATGTGATGGCACTGTCCAACGAATAAGTCATGAATAGCCATCGAAAATAATGGTAGGAGGGAGTATTCTCATGCAAGTGCTAATGATCTACTGTTAAAGTGATAACATGGTGGTTGAGAGTGTATACATGTAATAACATGGTCAATGCAATGATTGACATCACTGCTACCTGGTGCTTTAGTTGAGTTTTCTGGTCATGCTGCAGAAAGGGAATGCGTGTCCGGAAATTTCTGTATCATCCCATGGGAGATCTGGATATAATTTGAGGATCATCTCAATGGCGAAGTTCACTATAATTCTTCTTAATCATTGGGAAGTTTCCATTGTTTTATATGTAATATTTCGTATTCCTATTCGTATATCAATCTAAAATGTCGACAGGCATACCAAAGTTCTTTTTACAGCTCTCAATCCCAGTCATGACTTTATAGGGAATCATATCCAAGGTTTTTCACACTTCCGAATAATGACTTCGTAGGGAATATTCCATTCATAAAAATAATTAAAATATTTCATTACTTAATAATCGTCTAGACGTCACTGATATTCATAATTTTGCGTGTTTAATATTTATCTAAGGGTTATTTATGTAATTACTCTTAACGCGATTCTAACTATCTTAGCGTTCAATTGGGGATTTAATCGCATGAAAAACACTTTTTCATTATGTTAATTTAGATTATAATCCTCTTATGCAATTAATCTTAGAATTCTTACAAAAACTACAGTTTTGTAGTTTGACAATTTGATTATGGATTCATTTTCAGTTCTTTTTTGCAATTTAAATAGTTACAATTTAMGTTTGATTTTTGTCCATTCATCTATACCTAATATATTAAACACCCTCCTCCCTTAAAATATGATACATATCCTATTATAATTATTTTCCTCACAAATAAATTACTCTTTTCTACTCACGATGACATGTCACCCATCTTCTAAGGGACAAGTCATCTTCAATCATTCTAATTAAATTCAACTTTATTATTCCCTTTACCGATGTCTTCAACTTTAATCAAACATTAATTAATTTCACCATTATATTGAGTGCAACAACAATTTTTACTTAATTTATATTTATATGTATATTAATATCTATACTTATTGTTGTGCCTAAGGTTATTTAAGCTATCAAGGAAGAACATGGATGATGTGTCCCGAGATTCTCGATAAGCTATTGACGAATAAGTTAAAGAGTGAAATTATAGTAAAAGATAAAACTATTGCAAGATTTTAGGATGCCGTGTACTAAACTATGGAAGTTGTCCAAGAGGAGGGGAAATAGGGACTACATAACAGAAACTAGCTAATATAAATAGAATAAGTTGTAAACATAGAATTCATTCACTTAAGCATTAATGACATTCTTATTATACTCATAAACAWTATGGAGCTCCCTCCATTGTAACATTCTTAAATAGAAAACTGGTTTTTTCGCTTTTTTTTTAATACATGGTCATTATTTTTTTCCTCTCTTAAAATCTAGGGTTTCTTCCTGTTACCAAGGGTTTCTTAGTAGAGTTATTTTTCCCTTCCTCGATCAAGGGTTAGGTTATCAATTTTGTCCTTTGATTTTCAATATTTCCCACGATTATTCTGTGGTCTTTTGGTTCTGTGCTACGATTATGGATAGATTGGAGAGTAAACTTCAAAATTTGACGATGACTGAGGAAGAGGAAGAAATAGTCGAATGTCTTGACGATGGAGAGGAGGAAGTGGTGAAGGAGCAGTTGCAGCTATGTCTAGTGGGTAAGGTCCTTACCAAAAAATCTTTCAGTGTGGAGTCCATGCAAAGCAACCTTGGGATGGCATGGAGATTGGCGAAGCCTGTGATTGTGAAAGAAATCAACTCTAATGTATTCATATTCCAATTCTTCTCAACCCTAGACAAAGGGAAAGTGTTTGATGGAGGGRCGTGGTCTTTCAGGGGAYCACCTATACTATTACAGGAGATTGCTGATGGAGTACAACCCTCGGAATTAATCTTCACAACAATACGGTTCTGGGTGCGTGCCTGGGACGTTCCACTGAATAAACGTACGTCAACAATGGCAAAGACTCTAGCTTCAAGTATGGGACGATATGTGGCCTGTGATGAGGCAGCCCTGGTGAGTTGGAATAAGTATTTACGTTTTCGCGTTGATCTTGACATAAATAAACCTCTTAAAAGATGGACAAAAATTGCTATGCCTGGTGGTCCTAAACTTGTAAAATTCACTTACGAAAAATTAATGGATTTTTGTCATATATGTGGGTGTTTTGGCCATTCTTTTCCTCAATGTGATAAGTATTATGAAGGGATGAATGTGAATATTTTACCATATGGGATGTGGCTGAAAGCTTCCCCTATGAAAGGAAGATTTAATGAGGTTAAAGTGGCGGAGGAAATTAAACAATGCAAGGCTTTGAAGGATGACTTAATGGTGAGTAAGGCTCGCCTAAAAATGAATTTTGATAATGCTCAATCTCGGAAGCCATTGCTGCTGGATACTAATAGTCATAATTTAAATAATTCTGGTAGTGAGTTATTATTGTCTCCTAAAATTACTGGRGACAAGGCTGATGTGGTGATGGATGAGAATTCGACTCTTTATGGTCGTTTTTCTAAGCGAGGCAGAGTAGATGTTAATGTCCCACATGTATTGCAATCGAAGCACGGGCAGGTACTAGGGGATACGTGATGCCATGAGGATGGTGCGGCTACCAAGAAGCCCTTGTGATCAATGAAATTCTAAATCTGGAATTGTGCTGGGGTGGGGAATCCCACGACTATATTTAGCGTTGAAACGTATTGTTGTAACGGAGAATCCCCAATTAGTCTTTCTACAAGAGACTAAGTTACATGTTATAGAGTTGGAAAAGTTTCAAGGGAGATTGAAGTTGAATGGTATGATCGCTATGGGTTGCGAGGAGAAGGGAGGAGTCGGAGTGGAGGCTTGCGCTGTTTTGGAGGGAGGATGGCGGTTTCCTCGATCTTTTTTCTTTCATCATATGATGTTGATGTAGTGAGCTTCGATGGGTGCTCATGGCGCTTCACTGGTATCGACTTGCAATCCTGGAGGATTCAAAAACATGACAGTGCCAATTATGGAGATTGGGGCAGCGAATGCGGCTACGCCATGGTTGATTTGGCAGAGATGAGAATTTGATGTTGTGGGAGCGTAGGAAGCAGGGTGAGTGTAACCATTTAATTGTCACGCAAGCCAAAACGGTCAGGAGGCTGTGGATTTGTGTCACTAATGGAAGTAAATTTAACAGGTTAACCAATTTACTTGGATATCGAGGCCAAGTAGGTCCATGCAACCGCAGAAAAGATTGACCGTTTCTTTCGTTAATCAGAGGAAGGAGCTCTTATGGGGGTCGTTTGTGCTCATTTGAGAAAGAAGGTCGATCATTTACCATTATGTTCAAATTCGTAACTCGCATCTTGATCGACAGAAAAAGTGAAGATGAAGCGCTTTTTTCGCTTTGAGAGGAAATGTGCTCGAGATGCTCGGTGGGACGTGTTTTAGTAATGAGTGGGTAGAGGGAGGGATGCTTTGGGTATGTTTGCTTCGTACTGTGCTCAAAGCTGGCTGCATGGAGTAAAAGAAGTTTGGGGAGTTCACAGGAATTAGGCTTGCTCACAACAAAATGAAATCACTTATGGAGGAACCACAACTGATGACGTGATTCGCAAATGAAATTGATTGATGATCGCATGGATGAATTGGAAAAAAAGAGAGGAAATATATGGAGACAACGGACAACAAGATTGGTAAAACTCCATGTATTAGAATACAAAATTTTTTCACATAAAGCAGCAACGACAGTTCCGAATAACATCAATGCTATGCGGATGTTGCAGGAATTTATATGAGGATGAGGTTGATATTATGGAGGTGTTGCTTCTATTTCGAGATATATTTACTACTCTGGCTCAGTTGATAGTGATCCAGGCTTTTCGAAGGTCAAGTCATCGGTGAGACCATCTATGTCGGCCTTACTCGTGCAACCTTTTTCCAGGGATGCAAGTGGTAAAAGCTCTTAAACAAAATGTACCCTACCAAAGGCTACAGGATCGGATGGAATGTGGTGCGATCTTCTATCAAAAATGTGGAGCATTGTTTGACAGGATATTGTTGCAAAAGTCCTTGCTTCACTGCGTAATGGTGAGGATGAATGGCTCGGTTAATCAGACGTACATTGCTCTTATTCCTAAAAGAAAATAGTAGTCTCCTTTTGATTTTCGGCCATTAGTCTGTGCAATGTGATTTATAAATGTGTGTCGAAGTATTGCGAATCGTCTAAAGCTAATTTGCCTGATATTACTTCATGAGTCGCTAAAGTGGTTTGCTTCCAGGCCGATTGATAACTGATAATAATTCTGGTTGCCTTATGAGTGTTTCCTATTACTTGCGGAAGAAGAAATCTGGCAAAGAAGGTTTGGGGCTTAAGCTGACATGAGCAAGGCTTACGATAGGGGGATGGTGTTTTTTGGATAGGTATGATGTATGAAGGCTTGCTTCCGGAGGCTTTTCACTGCTAGTTATGAGAGTTGTTACTAACACCTTCTTTCTCTCTTGTCAACGGCCAGCCTACCAGCGAGGTTTAGGCCTCGAGAGGTCTTCGGCAGGGTGATCCATTTCGCTTTCTATTTATTACTAGTTTTATGTTGCAGCGATGCGTGCTAGAACCTATAAAAATTGTATTCATTAATAAATGATTGTATATATCATATACGGAGGGTAAGTATCTTAGTACAGTAAACAAATGTACAATATATTCCGTTGTGAATGTGAACTATTGTAAACAATTATGGCACGAAATCAAAATAATAATCATAATGTTTCAACTCTATATTAGGTAATCATACTTGATTTTAAGTTTTCCCCGTATTAAGTACATAATACATCAATTCATTGTTACTATTGAATTGACAAAGGGGTAGTTTAGGCACATCATTTCATAATTATTAAAAATAATTAAGGCATAAAAGTATTTTAAGAGGGGGGACACCATCTTCCTCCCCGCCTTCCCTTATAAATATAGATTGTGCGGAAGGACTCTCAGCCTTGTTGCGAGAAGCTGAAGCGAAGCGGGAAATTCATGGCTTGAAAATTGGTAAATCAGTTACTTCGGTCTCACATTTATTCTTTGCGGATGATAGCCTTTTGTTTGTGCGAGCGAATGAAACTGAAGTGGATAATGTTCTGGATATCCTTTCTACTTATGAGGTTGCTTCAGGCCWGAAATTGAATATGGAAAAATCAGAGGTGTCTTTTAGTTGAAATATTGTACAAGAGAAGAAAGAAATCCTTCAAATGAAGTTGTCTTTTAAGGCTGTGGAAAGACATGAGAAATATTTGGGTTTGCTAACTTTTGTTGGGAGTTCAAAAAAGATAGTTTTTCAAACAATTCAAGAACGTGTCATGAAGAAACTTAAAGGGTGGAAAGAAAGATTCCTGTCGCAAGCTGGTCGGGAGATATTACTTAAAACTGTGGCGCAAGCTATTCCCACTTATGCGATGCAATGTTTTGAGATTCATGTTGGCATACTTAATGAGATCGAAAAAATGTGTCGGAATTTCTTTTGGGGACAAAAAGGTGAAGAAAGACGTGTGGCCTGGGTTAGTTGGGAGAAACTTTATGCTTAAAAAAAAGCGGGTGGTTTGGGGTTCCGTAATCTGGTTTCCTTCAATAAGGCAATGTTGGCTAAGCAAGCCTGGAGAATTTTAARGAATCCGACTTCTTTGGAGGCTAGGGTGCTAAAGAGTAAATATTATCCTAGRTTGAATTTTCTCAAATCAAAGGCTAATTCGGCTTCTAGCTATACTTGGAGGTCAATCTGCTCTGCAAAGCCTTTGCTCGAAAAAGGAGTATATCGGAGAATTGGGGATGGCTGCACTGTGGATATTTGGAGTGACCCTTGGGTGCCTTCCCTCCCTAATTTTAGAATTTTCTCTACGCAGCCTGGGGGCTTTGACACACCTGTGTTGGTYCGGGATTTAATTCAAGGACATACTTGGGAGCTTGCAGCTTTACATTCGGTTCTTTCGGACTGGGAAATGAAGGCTATTTCAGCCATCCAATTACCAGAATTTCATTCATTGGATGGCTGGTCCTGGGCCACACGAAGAATGGGGATTTCTAAGTTAGGAGTGCTTATTTTATTGCTCTTCAGGAAAAGCAAGCATTTAAGGCCTCTGGTTCCGATTTCAGTCGAAGTAAATTGCGGAAGCATGTTTGGGAGGCTGAAATTCCTGGGAAAATTCGCCTCTTTGCTTGGAAATTAGTTCATGGTGGTCTCCCTACTAGTGCATCGCTTACGAAAAGGGGGCTTCCCATTGATAATGTGTGCCCAGTTTGTGGTGAGGYGGAGGAAACGATAGCACATTCTCTGTTCCTTAGCCTAGATGCTGAGTTTATTTGGCGTATTTCTCCTGCTYGGATGGATGTTACAGGTATAAGGCAGAGTGGGGTGGAATCGTGGCTACATRAGGCTGCAACTCTTTGTTCGGATAAAAATTGGTGGTCTATGCTATGGTGTGTTGCTTGGTGTATTTGGATACGTCGCAACTCTTGGTGTTTTAATTCGAAACTTACTCKMCTACATTTGGTGCCTAWGAAAGCTGTCACTTTAATGAAGGAATTCGTTTTAGCTAAGGAGGTGTGTACAGATTCCTATTCCCAGCCTACCACGTCTGTGTCGAGTTGGGTTGCTCCAAACCCAGGTGTGTATAAAAACAATACTGATGCTGCGCTTTTCGATGATGYAGGTATTGGGTTGGGGGRTGTTGTGAGAGATTCAATAAGGGATGTGGTTCTAGCTTGCTGTGATACGAAGGCCATTGATGCTTCCCCTGATTTCGCAGAAGCTCTTGCTATGCGTATCGCCATTGGTACTTCGTGGGAGGCTGGTTTGAGGTCTCTCATTGTGGAGTCTGATTGTTTGAAGCTCATTCAAGCTTTGCGGAAGGATTGCCATGATAATACGAGCTTTGGGGTATTAGTTCAGGATATTAAATGTTATGCTATGCAATGTAATTCCATTTCGTACTCATGTGTGAGACGTAGTGGAAATAAAGTGGCKCATACTCTTGCTAGTGTTAGTCGTAATTTCTCTCAATTTCGAGTGTGGATTGAGGAAATCCCAAGTGAATTGGAGTCCCTTGTTATCGACGATTTATCTATTAATAACTAATAGCGATCCTTTCTCATAAAAAAAAACATTCTTAAAGAGAAGCCAATTCAATGCTAAGTTTCACAGGGGATTGGTAGCCTCATTGCTACCCGCGATTTTCTCCCTGATTTGTGTTTTTGCGTCACTATCTCTTTGTATACATTAATTCTTTGTTCCTTTTTATCTATTAGTTTTAAGCTACGGATTAACCTATTTAATTGTAGGTTCGATTTAAGCTAGATACAACTTACGTGCGAATTTTAGGATAAAATTTTTGGCACACATCGTGGGGCCTCTAGCTTGATTTTTTWAAAAAAATTTCAATGGGAGTATACTCCTACTACTTCATTTACTTTTTCATATTATTTCATGTAAGAATATGGATTTCAACAAAGAAAAAAATCCTAACACTCCTAATCTTGAGTAGGTCGTGGCTCTCTTTAGGGAGGAGTTATGGAAAACTATAGTTAAATTTCGAAAAACAATTTAGGACCAGAGAAAAGAGTTAAAAACGGTGAGATCTAATAGCATGGTTAGGCCCCCTCAAACTTGATGATATCCCTCATATACA
>SNQN01005820.1:31383-42191 GCA_008642245.1 Bassia scoparia
CCTCCGAATTGATAGCTTAGAAAGCTCGTGATTAGGACTTCTCAGAACGGTTCTCACTATTCTCAGCACCTATCTCGTCATAATTGGAGTGAGGGAGGTGCGAGATAAGTTATAGAAATTTGTCATGTGTCGGGCATCTAGGTAGAGGGTCTAAGTAGATCCAGATCCGACCCATGTTTTTTTAATGGATCTATATTTGCCCCATTTGATGCAAATAATTATGCTTCGATTATTTCTGACAAACCTGCTAATACTGTGTTTGTTTCGAACCGTACTTCTGCTGCGATTAACTCTTCCAAAAACTCAATGGATGTTCCTGTTGATAATAATAATTATGTTAAGATTAATTTGGTGAATATTCAACTTGAGCTTGACTTTTTGATTTAATCAATTGTATGCTATGTGTTGGGCGTTAATCCTCCATTTAAGGTGTTTGAGGGATTCATTCACCATGTTTGGAAGGATTTTGGGGTAGATAAGGTGGTTGTMTTATCAAAAGGGATTTTCATTGTTCAATTTCAATCTATGGAAAATTATGATATGGTTCTTGCGTCAGAGAGACCCCTTTTTGATCGGAAARTGGTGATTGTTAAGCCTTGGGTTCCTTATACAGATTATAGTCAGGAGGATGTTAAGATGGTCCTGATTTGGGTTAAATTGAAGCTCCATTTTAAGTATTTGAGATTTGGTGTGTTAGAGAAGATTGCACAACCTTTGGGTAAACTTATGAAAGTTGACAAAGCTACATCACAAAGAGATAGATTGCAGTATGCATTATGCTTGATAGAAGTTACGGTGTCTAAGACTTTCCTTGATCTTCTTAATTTTATGATGAACTTGTTGATGTGCCTGTTGAGTATCAATGGAAGCCGYTGGTTTATGCTAAGTGTAGGAGAGATTTAGCCATGAGGAGAATGTGTGCCATGCTAAGCTTGATGCGAAGCAGATTTGGAAACCAAAAGACATAGTAGTTGACAAGGCTACTGGTAAGATATCTAACTCGGTCTAATGCTTCACCAAGTAGTGGTGTTGAAACTCATAGTTCACAATCATTTCTTCCAAAACTTGGTCGTCTAGTAAAGGGAAGAGGGAAAACATCGAAGAAGAGAGAAAGGGGACATGTAATTGATTCGAAGACATGGGATTATCCGCATCGATATGAGTTATTCAATTGTGGTTGTGAGGAAGTTGAGAGTTACATTAAGTAAGATTAGAAGATTTTATTTTATTTTATTTTTAATTTTTCATAACTATATAATACTAAGATAACTCTTTGTTGCAGCGAGCATGAAATTCTTGTGAGTTCTCGTAGAAAGATAAAATGAGATAGTGTGTGGAGTCACAACAAGGGATTCATGGATTAATTTAAAGAGACAATTGATACCAAGCTTGGACATGGCCAAATCGTTTCGGACCATGTAATATGGCTATTTAAAGGCCCCTCTTCTTTTGTCTAATAGTACACAAGGTACTCAATCAATGGTTATAGATTRCATACCGTGAAGCGAGATCAGAATTGTGTAACTCAAAATAGTGGAGTCTCTTTAACAACTTTAGTGCCTAGCTTTGCAAGTACTAAAGATAAAAATCCCTTGTTGGGAAATGTCAAGTATTTTGGTTGTGCAAAAGACATTATTGAGGTTTCTTACCATGGTTATTTTAGTGTCGTCATGTTTAAATGTGAATGGTTTCACTCACAATCAGATGATCAATTTACTTGGGTTAATAAGAATAAGGTCATTTGTGGAGAGGAACCATTTATTTTGG
The DNA here is from genome assembly GCA_008642245.1 of Bassia scoparia. Lineage (NCBI taxonomy): Eukaryota > Viridiplantae > Streptophyta > Magnoliopsida > Caryophyllales > Amaranthaceae > Bassia > Bassia scoparia. The sequence continues at coordinate 33,151 of SNQN01005820.1, forward strand.
AATCTCAAGCCCATCAAGTATTTTACGTAGAAGATCATGCTAATGATGGTTGGGAATATGTTATTCAAAACTCCCCTATGGAACTTTCTGATGTACTGTYCTATTTGTTTGGTGATTGCATACATATCTGTTGAATGACTATTTATATCCAACTGTTGGTTTCTCTGCTTGAGCCTTTTGGTGCCACTATAAGGCTTGGATTCTAAAACAAGTATTCAGAAGATCATAAACTACAATACATAGCTTAAGATGCATAATACTTGCACCAAGTTTTAGGGAAATAAAACTACGTAAACAAACAAACATAAAGATGACTAAAGTATCCTGCTGCAATTCAATAGTAAGACAAACAACTCAAGCTAGAAATGATAGATTAGTGGTCAAAATCATTATCAATGCAGTACTTGTCATATTACTTACACCAAGTTTTAGGGACCTTAAGCATCATTGATTGAAATATGCATGTTACACTTTTTGCAGTGGACATTCTTGTTCCAATTTGAAGAATGGTGAGAATTCAATTCGTGACCTTGTAGCAAGATGATATGGTGTCTTATGTTTTTTTTTTTGGTAAATAAGCAAAATATAATTAAAGAGCACAAAAGCATCCATTACAACCTACATCCATTTGGCAGCCAAGATGAAACCATCTAGGATGGATTCATGAAAAAGCAACCAAAGCTGAAAAGAACAACTAAGTACACAGTAGATTTTCGAGCCAAATTACATCATGTCGAGCAACCTTTGCAAGGCTCTATTACAATTAATTTTTATAACTTACATCAAAACCTTAAAAATTAAAAGCCTTATGCGGATCAACACCATCGTTGTTGGCAACAAGTAGATTCACTCAACTGCCAAAAATTTCCAGATCAAACTTTGAGATACTCGGCATAGCAAGACATTTTTTTGAAATGAGGACCAATGCTCTCTGCCTAGGATACATCTCATGAGTTCTTGAGCATTCGAGGCCAGCGAGCAAACCCAAGCCAGCCAAAGAGAAGTGCAAAAGATTCTGTCATACCACACAATCACCAAATAGGTGACCCTCGCTCTAAGGCCCAAAGTCACACAGACAATTATCAGAGATGTTAGCTCGGAATAATTAACTTTTACTATATAGACAAGGCTTGCTCGCGTACCTAAATAAAAATTAACCTATTTAAAACTAACTAATATAGCTACTTAGGTAAACAAGGTCGAATCCACAAGGAAGCACACAATTAATTATACATTAATTCAAAGCATCTAGATTAGTAAAAGAAGCCTTTGTTTGAGTTATTTTAAGCAAAAATAATTAAAGCAATGAATTTAACTATGACTAAACTATTAATAACTAAAGTCTGGGCTATAGTTCACTATACACGCACAAATCAAATAATGGCATCAACAATTCACAATAAGGATTATCGAATAGGATCAAAGTTCTCTCGAATAGAATGAACCATAGAACTACTCCTAACCGGGTATTCTCGACTAAGATAGTCTCGTTCATTCCTATGTCGTACGATCTTGTATTTAAGTTTCCAATCGCGAGATCTAGAAACTCGTCGACTAATCTAATTTAACGCAATTAAGTCCGTGCACTACTATTGATACTATGAACCCATCAAATAGGAATTTCGATAAATGCCCAAATGAATTGAATCAAACCCAAAACATGCGTAATATATTTGTATAAGATCCCCCAATTGCCCTAGAAAAGAAAATTACTGCAAGCATAATAAATCAATAAAAACATAGCAATAATAAACTAAGACATTGGAAATTTGCACGAAAATAATCATAACAATAAAACATAATAAAAAGCAAGAAAAATAAAAGAAGAAACTAATGAATACCTTGAATGCTTCAATTGATGTGAGAAATAAAACTCAGGGTTTGAGAGGAGAATACGTATTGAATTCTGAATTAATTCTAAATAACCAAAAATAGGTAGTTACAAAATTAGAAATTTCTCTTTTTAAATCTCTTGAATTCCCAAAATAGATTGGCTGCTAAAGTAGCAATTATTCCCTCTAAATAACAATCCAAAACAAGATATTAAAACCAGCCAAATCAAGACTGAATCGATCCGGTCAGATTAAATCGTGGCAATTTTCACTGACGTATCTTTGAATGCAATCTCGGGCTCCGGTGGTCAAATTAGGCATATGACCTATCAAATTGAAGTGCTCGGAAGTCTAGTTCAAATGAAATTAAATCACACCAAAACGACATACGAAACGTGATGTATGTCCAATGATGAGCATATGTCAAAGATTGATGCTTCGCAAGATCATTCTTCGCATAGCTCCAACCTAGCTCAGTACTCTCCTAGGCTCCGGTAGTGCTCAAAAAGAAGTCCAAATCACTCAAACAATCAATGAAAGCCACCTCAAAACTCAATCAAACACAAAACAACAACATGTAGTAGCAAGAGGGCCCAAAAAAACCATTCAAAAATAGCAAGAGATGGGGGAGAAAACACAAGCGTATCAAAAATAGATCAAAACTCCCAGCAAAACTCTTTTGTCCTCAAGCAAGCTCATCCAGATTTCCAATTCAAAACACGATCTCACCCCATAAAGTAACATCACAAAATGCTCATGGACCAATTGCCCGGACCAAAGATCCCAAGTGACTCAATGCCTATCCAAGCAACGTGATATCAAAAACACCAATTGACTCTCAACAGTATGAGAGAATCAAAATACAGGAAGAACTTCTCATAGTGTGCGCTCCTCTCTTTATTTGTGTGGTGGTCGTCAAAATGAACTCTATTCTGCTCCCACCACCCCACATGTGCATAAAATGTGAACATYAATAAACTTTTGTAGCTTAAATCACTAAAGGCACCCTCCCATCCCACCAACACTCATGTGTTTGAAAGGGATAACAATAGCACTCAACCTACAAGTCGAGTCGAAATGCATGCACTAACTCAACAACCTTGGCAAGGTACTCAATTTAAGGGACATAAATGGACAAATGCTTATCAAGTGAGGTCTTTTAATAGCTTGTAATGAGGCTAAGGTTWGGGGTAGGATAAAATTTTGGGAAATGTGAGCTAAAAGTCTAGCTTAGGGGAGCATACACCAATCATCGCAAAATAGCCAAGTGAAAAGGCTAAGACAACTCCAAGCAAACCCTAACTCAAATGACCAAAACCATCCAACTCCAAGAACTACAACCATATCGCATCATCTAGAGGTGCTAAAACTTGACATGACTCGTTATTTAAACGGGTCAGGTTCGGGTTTGGGCTCTTAACCCGTATAACCTGTATAACCTGGTAAGTAAAAATATTACTTTTCTGATTTAATTAGCAATCTGACCTTATTTGGTATTTTGGGCCATAGTAAAAAAAGCCCACTTGAATACATTGTCCTAAATTCCTAATTGTGAACCCTAGCAGCCGTCACATTTTATTACGTCAATCCTCTCACCTCATTCTTATTTCTTATTTCTTATCTCTTCTTTCATTTTTTCAAATCTTACTCATTCACTTAAAAGTTTAAGGAAAAATGGAATCTAAAAATCCCACCTTTTGTGGGTCTTCTAATATTAATCCCACCATGATTAATTCTTGCGAAAATCTCACGTTTATATTACATCTTCTTTTGTTGGGTCATTTTACCAATAACTTGTTAAACAAGTCACTTTGACCCTTTGCTTTCTCATTTGGCTCCTTTCTCTCTCCACCCACTCTGTCATTAACACTTAAACCCTCCACTATCGCTACATCATCTCTGTCTCTCTTCCTCATTCAAACCACGACCACTGTCGTCGTCGCTGCCCATTGTCATAGCATCTCCGATCATCACGCATCCTCCACATTCTCTCTTCTACTTCCTTTTTTTCGCTACTTGATGGGTTTGAATGGAGATGCTGGTTGATTCATTTAGGATTTTGGTTCGAGAAAGGGTTGTGTTCGAATAAGGGATGAGTTCGAATCGGTGGCTCGCGGGTTCATGGTTAGATTAGGGGAGGMGGAGGGTRGTGAGTTGAAGGTGAGATGGTGGCTGGGTTTGAATCGGTGCCGTGGTTGAAATGGTGGCTGAGTTCAAATGATGGCTTGTTGGTTGGGTTCGAATGGTTGCTTGGTTTGGTTGGTGGTTGAGTCCYAACGGTGGCCGAATTTTTATTGGTGGCTAGGTTAGAATAAGGGATGGGTTGGATGGTGGTTCGAACTGGTATGGTGAAGTAAGGGTTTCGAGTTGGGCTATGGGTTCGCGGTGAAGCGGGGTGGGTCGTGGGTTCAAGGTGAAGGGTGGGTAATTGGGTGAGGTGTTAGGTTGGCTGGGTAGGGTGGAACTAATTTAAGGTGGTGTTAGTAATTTAGTTTGGCTAAGGTGGTGCTAGTGGTGGTTTTACCTAGAAAATCAGTTACCAATTTTCTTTAGCAGGTAAAGACCCATTTTAGGWAGATGGGGTATAAACGTGGGATTTTCGCAAGAATTAGTCATGGTGGGATTTTTAGATTCCATTTTTCCAAAGTTTAATCATTCTTCTTGCATTTTTAGACTAATCTCACAACTTCACCCCCCAAATCAATTTTACAAGTTAACACTATTTATATTTATTTCTATCGAATTTTTGTGTTTTATGCTTATTGTTGGCTCTTTTTTTCGAATTTAAGCCTTAATTCAATCAATATTATGCTTCATTTTTGCTTGAATAGTACTTCATAATTTGCTGATATATGCATGCGATCTGATGTGGTGCATGTTAGTCGAATTTCTTGTTCCAGATTTAACTCGATATATACTTTGCTTTGATTATTCTTGCCTCGAATGTGCTTGATATATATGTCGATTTACTTTTGCATAAATAATTTGCTGCACTTTATTCCCATATAGGTTTATTTTGTTTCATCTATGTTTTGTTTTGCTTGCGTAGTTTGGGTCAGATTCAACTCTAGATGATATACCCAGATCCAAGAAGAGTCGACTGTGATAGTAGCTCAAAAATATAGGCAAAAAAGCTATTTTAGAATTTTTTGTCTTATTGTCTTGACAAACTGATGTATTGATAATTGTGATATTGCATGGGAACTTTATATCCGGTTGTGTGTACCTTTAGAGTACTAAGATTGTATTGCACCAATGCGTGCTTTTGTTTATGTAAATTTCAAAAATGCTTTTAAAATAAATTTCTAGTTTATGATTATTTTAGGCTTTTCAAAATTTTGATATTGATGAATCTTTCTTATTTTCTTGCTAATTAATTAGCTCATTTTTTACAAATAAATTAAAATAAATAAATTATAACTTACTTTTATGTTTGCACGTGATACATGCTTTTTACGTAAATCTTCAAAAATGCTCTTAAAATGAAAATTTATAATTAGAAAATTATTTTAGCCATTTTTTTTTTCAAGTTTTTATATTTGATTAATCTTTCTTTTTTTTGTTAATTAATTAGCTCATTTATTTAAAAAAATTTAAATTATTAGTAACTTACCTTTTATTAAGTGGTGTTTTGAAATTTTTAGGTGATATCAACTTTTTTTTCCATTATTAGAATGGGTAAGGTATTTGGTCAATTTAGTATTAATTGACATATTTATGTTTATAATTTTAATTTTTTGGTGAAAATTTATGCATATACCTTATACCCTTCATTAAGGTAATTATGTATTTTAAGAGGGGACACCATCTTCCTCCCCCCTTCTTTTATATAATAGAGATTGTTGTAGTTTAGACATTTAGATGTTTAGACTTTGTTTGTTACTTTTTGAAACATTTTATTCTTAAATCCATAAACAAGGATTGTGAATGGAATTATTAGAAAAATAGGTACTCTGTCTTTATTATGTTTGATACAGTGACAACTGAACTAAAATATATGTAAAATGTTAGAAATATGCCTTAAAAAGAGCCTATTATTCATTAATTATTTTTGAAATCAAATAAAAGAAAATATTCTTAGGCGGGTTGGTGAGTTAGACGGGTTAAGGCAGGTCGGGTTCGGGTTGATCTTTCAACCCGTTTGACTAAACGGGTCGGGTTCAGGTGAGGGTATTCAACCCGTTTAATTTGATCCATCACGAAATATGGAACGACATGACCGTTTAGCAGCTCTAGCATCATCATCCTTATTAAAGCATTACACAAGTGCCAAACAGCATTATTCAAATAACAAACTATAAAGTAAACTTATTTTGAGATTTTTTTTTTTTTTACTTTTTTTTTTTGTTTTTTCAATTTTTTCATTTTTTTAAACTGAATAATCACAACTCTTGTGCCCTTGCACTATACATAGAAATGATGACGATACTCAAGCTAAGGAACCAAATGTGAAACACAACACCACTCCGAATAACCACCAACACGAGCCACCAATATAGCAAACACCAAACACATACCAACCTCCCAAATGCTCCCCCAAGATAAACTTGGGTTACATGAACAAGGCCAATGTGGGTTGTAATGTAGGTAATTATGAAATTAAAGGAATCAGGCTCAAAATTAGGGATCAAGGGAAAACACAAATGTTTCTACACATTGTAGCATGACTCCTAACAAACGAAAGCCTGCTATATATCACATTCAACATATGACCAAATAGCCAACTAGACAAGTTCCAAGCCAAGATTAAGAGATAATGACACACCAGGAACTATCACACAAGAAAAAAAATGAAATATGATCAAACAATTAGGCTCAAATCCTCACAAGTTCAATCCTTCCTCGTTCAATGTTAATACATCAAGCTCAGTCATGCCAATCAAATCCCGTCAAGGAATCAGAAAAGTAACCACGAGTTCACTAAGGTCAAGTTCAAGTATCACAAGCATAAAAAAAAATTCACAACCAATGGGGCAGAAGGAGACATGCTTTTCAAGAGAATCCAATCATATACAAGAGAGAGATCAATAATTTTTCCTAATTTAAACTAAACTAAGAAAGCAATACATTTTTTTWGGTTGCAAGTAAACTCCTACTCCTACTCCTAATGAATGGRACAAACCTTGCAACTATCCTAAGAAAGCAATAAAATCTATACAAGAAAGCAATAAACTTACCTCAAACAGCTAAAGTGCGCTAGACAAATTCCACAAAATTTGACAGGCTTGTCGCGTGCCTATCAAAAATAACTTATTAAAATTAACTAATGTAGCTAGTGGTAACAGGGTCGAATCCACAAGGAAACAACAATTAATTATTATTAATTAAAAGCATCTAGATTAGTAAAAGAGCCTTTCTTTGAGTTATTTTAAGCTACAACTAATCTAAGCAATGAATTAACTATGACAAAACTATAATAAACTAAAGTGTAGGGCTATGGCTCACTATAACAACAAATCAACAATAATTGGGCATCAACAATTCACAGTTAGGCACAATCGAATAGGATCAAAGTTTTCTCAATTCGAATGAACAATAGAACTACTCCTAACCGTATCTCTCGGACTAGGATAGTCTCATTCTACCTATTGACGCAGATCTTATATTAAGTTTCAATCGCTAGATCTAGAAACTCGTGACTAATCGAATTACACAATTAAGTCGTACACTACCTAATTGAATAACACGAAGAACAATCATATTGGAATTCGATAAATTGCCGAAATATGAAATTGAATAAAACCCAAAACATGCTAATTATATTGTTATAGATCCCCAATTGCCCTAGAATAGAAATTACTCAAGCATAATTAAATCAATAAAAACAATAGCAATAATAAACCTAAGAATCATCATGGAAATAAAATGAAAATAATAATAACAATAAACAATTATCAATAGCAAGAAAATAATAAAGAAGAAACTAATGAAAAATACCTTGAAAGCTTAAATTGATTTAGAAAATAAAACTAGGGTTTTGGGAGAATACGTAATTGAATTATGAATTAATCTAATAATKAAAAAATGTATTCTACAAAATTAGGATTTCTCTCTTTAAATACTCTTGAATTCCCAAGATAGATGGCTTMTTAAAAGTAAAATTATATCCCTCTAAATAATAGTCCAAAAGAAGATATTAAAACCGTCCAAATCGAGTCTAAACCGATTGGTTCAGATTAAATCGCGACAATTTCACTGGACTATCTTTCGAACGCCATATCTCGAGATKTGGTGGTCCAAAGTAGGCATATGACCTATCATATTGAAATTCTCGAAGTCTAGTTTCCAATGCAATTAGAATCACACCAATCCGACATACAAAAGGTGACGTATGACCAAAAGAGTGAGTATATGTGAAAATCGATGCTTCACAACGATCATTCTTCGCATAGCTCCACTCCTAGCTCCTCACTACTCCTCCTAAGGCTCTGTAGTGCTCGCAAATGAGTCCAAAATCACTTCAAATAAATGAAAGCCATCTAAAACTCATTCTAACACTAAACAAACACATTAGTAGCAAAAAGGGCCTTAAGAAGGCCAAAAACCATTCAAAATAGCAAGAGAATGGGGTGAAAAACCATATATCGATACAATACATCAATATATATATATATATATATATATATATATATATAGTACTTGATTTTTAGATGTTTTATAAGGTCTTTTGAGTAGAAATATTATTAAAGATATATGTATTTTGGTTATCATGGTTTCAAACAAAACGATTGGAAGTCTAACTAATATGCAATGCGAGCTAGCTAGCTAGATTTATTATTGAGAAACATTGTTGTAATTAAGTTGCATAATTTGATACTAATATAATATATATGTTTTAGTTATGATGCTTTTCTTATAATTAGATACTAGTTTTTATTTGCYCGCGAAGCATGCTTTGACTTAAGAATATTGAAATTCATTTAAAATGATTATATAATATGGGTTTAAATAAAATATTCTAAAAAGTGATATTATTAATTTATATATAGCTAATTAGCAATACAATTTATCTTAATTATAATTAATTGTGAAATTCCATTTGGTACCATTGTGGTTTGGTCAATTCCATTTGGTACCCTTATTTTTTTTTTAAATCCAAGAAGTTCCATTACTTTTGCCCCCTAATTACTACAGTAACACCTAATACTAATTACTGTTAAGTTGCTATTAGTTTTGCTAATTGGTGTTAAATTGGCTTTATATCTCTCA
>SNQN01005821.1:0-24940 GCA_008642245.1 Bassia scoparia
AAAGAAAGCATAAATTAGTGTTTTTAGAAACATGATCCAGATTTATGACCATGTAATAGGTAGATTTTCTTGAGTAGGCGTGAAAACACCCTAAAACAGATGTACGTTTATATTCTAGCTTATTCGCCTTTTGAGCAATATATTGTATATGACTTCATATTTTTTTTCACTTTAAGTTTTATATACATTTTATGTCATAGGTCTCAAACACAGCCAAGATATGAGCCTTTTACAGATGCGGAGATCAATGAAGTTTCGGGACAATTCGCTAATTATATGTACCGACCATGTGTGTTCTACGATCTTTATATATCTGACACTGATTATAACTATTAAGTTTATTGAGTAGTTTTTGTTTTATAATAACATGCATGTCTTTGAGCGATTAATTGTATGTTTTGAACTATTAATTATTAATATTATTGTACATACAATATTATATATTTTTTGTGTTTCCGATCGGGAAAAGTGACTAAATACAGGTTTATTATAATACAGATTGTTTATTATAATTATTTGTACGTAATACAGGTTGTATAATATTGTAGCATATTATATCCAGTATATTGGTCGTGAAATTTAAAAAAAACAGCAAAAGCTGGGGTTTTTGGCTAAAACCCAGCTTTTTTGGTGAAGTCAAAGCTGGGGTTATTATAACCCACTTTGTGTCAAAAGCTACAAGCTCAAAAGCTGGGGTTAAAAACCCCAGCTTTTGACCCCTAAATAACCCCAGCTTTTGAGGATTTTTCTACTAGTGAGATTTCATCCTTAAGTGTATCGTGAGAAACGTACCTACTATCCAAGTCCTGAAGCGACAGATCAATATTGTCCTCCAGGATAACTTGAAAGGTGGAGTTGTCGGCGTTAGTCTCGCCATTGGGATTACTCTCCTTATCTGAAGATGGAGGTGTGATTGTCCTTCGTGTTGTTTGGTCATCTCCTGAAGCCATTTTTGATTGCCTTCCCACAGACGGCGTCAAATGTTGTAGCAAGTGAATTGGGGATGACGTGTCCTGGCTACAATATTTCCCTAGCTTCTGGGTTGAGAGAGGGGTTGAGGCTTCTCTTCAATGCTACCTCTGGAGAGCTGACCTTCTATTGCACGTTGAATGCATCCTGGCTATCTCCAATCTCTTGGCCAACGGATGGTTGTTTCTTGTTCCTAGCATTACAAAGCTTGCCTGGCACCTACACAAAGGAGAATAATCCTATTTGGATTATCTCCCCTCCGATGCTTAATTAAGTAAGTATGGAGTTAGGGAAGTAAAAGTGCCAAGCTAGAGAGAGAAAGTAGTGAGAGATGCTATCAAGTAGGTGGGAGTTATGCAATAAATGCTAAGAGATTGTGTGTGCCATTTTGGTGGTTTTTGAGGGTATTTATAGACAATCCCTCAAAAACCAAGGCATCCTTTGGATGGGTGACACTTGTCATCCATCCGTGCTTCCGAGTGTTCCTTACTACCATTTCAGTGTAGAAACGTTGGTTCTCCGTCCCGTTTCGGTCCGGATTAATTTGAACTGTAGYGTTTGCCACGTGGATCATTTTGACCCGATATTTGAAGGACACGTGGGCAAGGTTTTTCCAAGCCACATCACTAGTGATTACATAATTTTCTAAGTTATTTTTTCTTTAAAACTTCTTTAATTATTAGTTTTTAAATAAATCTTACTCCTATTAATTATTATTGTACAACTCTACTATATAAGCCATGGAGGAGCAATAGTGTCCCCCTAGGAAATGTCTTATTCGCCCTTGGTAAATATAAACTAACATATTTAAATCTTCCTTAATTAATTCACTTCATATTATAAAATTTTAATTTCAATCAAAGGAAGGTTTCAAATTTATCAAATAAACTACTACTTAAAACCGAAAACATTGAATGTAAAAAAATTATGATTGAAAAACAACACAATTTCTTTAAAACAAAATATTGAATATAGATTATAATTTTTTTAATTCTTCTTTTACAGTTTCAAGCATGCATTAGCGTAGTACTACAAACTAATGCTCTATTTATAACCAAGGGGGAGCAATGGTTGTCCCCCTATAAAGACGCAAACGCCCTTAACGATGTAAAAAGAATATTGCCCTATACATTAAAAAATATAAATTCTCTCTTATTTTTTTTGTACTTTCCGTACTAAGCAACATAAAAAGAAGGTATATTGAATAATTTTCCGATAATAAAAAAAGAAGTTTAATATTAGTGTAAAAGAATGTCAATAAAAATAATATTAATTACATTGACTAATTTAATCAATTGAATATACTTAAACATGTGCAAATATTATTTATAGAAAAAGTTTAATTAATTAGAATGAAAAAATCAAAATATAATCTTAAATAGACTAAATTTTCAACATAAGTCAAGTTAATCATCATTGCACAATTATTTTAAAAATATTTAATTAATATTATTAAATTTATTAATGCTATGTTTAATGATTATCATTGTCAACTGTAATCAATCATTTAATCCTTTGTCGAGAGATTCAATTGAAAAGAAAATTACATTCAAAATTTGCAAATCATAATAACTCACACGCCATTATTATATAAACGTCCCCAATTACATGTTTTTTTTTCTAATGGAATCTTTAGTTAATATAAATTTTAAAGCTTGATTCATTCGCCACTCGGTGCTTATGTGCAGATATCTATATAAACGAAGTAAATGGAGCTAAATATTACCCTTGTTTCCTTTTGTTTCATGTTTTTCAAAATAGAATTCCTTAGATTTTGTTTTTTAGAATCTTTTCCGGTTTTTACTTTAACTTTTATCCACATTTTCTATAGATAATAATGAATCATATTTATTATTTCTTCCCATCATATTATAAAAAGTTAAATCACTATCTAAATTACTCTCCAAAATTCAATTTAACACACATTTATTACATTTCCTTATAATAAATAAAAAAAGTCAATAATCTCTTTTCAATTAGAATTCATTTAAGTTTATATTTCTCTTAATTAAACATCATTTTTCTTATTTCTCTCCGATTTCAAACAATACAAATAAAAGGGAACGAAGGGAGTTAACATATCAAATTTCTAATTTATTTCCATATCTCAATTTATTAAATTCCTCTCAAAAAATAATTTTAAAATTTTACTAATTTATAATGTATCATACACCTTTTGAATATATTCTAACAAAATTTTGAATTAAGTATATTCATTTATCAAACCATGCATCGCATAAAAATTTGAGAATTAAGTAAATTTCATTTATCAAAACATGCATCGCATGAGGCTAATCTAGGTTATTCAATAAAACGAAAAGGAGCTACTACATACACATAAAAGATGTTCTTTTAGGTTAAGATAGAGTGATCATCTAGGTCGGGTCGGGTCAGACTTAGCTTGTAATTTAGGCCCTTTAGTCGGACTGGGCGGGGCTTGAATTCGGGCCTAAAATTATTGCCTAAAGCTCAAAAAAATGGAACGGTGTGGCAGGTTTTCCGGGCTTTTCGAGCCGAGCCAAAAATTCATCTTAAAATGCTATAAGTGTCGACCAAAGCCCGCACAAAGCTCGGGAAAAATCGGGCCCGACCCGGCCCGATTTTGGGCCTTAATTCTTGTCTGAAACCCTCAAAAATCAGGGCGGGCTATGCTTGATCACCTCTAGGTTAAGAGAAGTGTGACATGGAGAATGCTCTTAGGAGTTCTCTTAAGCATATTTGAGGTAGCGGGATCAAACCTTGCCTGCCTGGCCCGACCCGAAATTTGGGGAATTTAGGCATGAATTTACGATCCAAATCGGGTCGAACCGACACGATTTCCCAAATTTTCACGCCCTATAACTTTTTGTGCAGTTTAGTAATTTTTTAGTCTGACCAAAGCCCACCAAGCTCGCTCCAATGTTTCGGGCTTTGGGCACCAAATTTGATTATTTAAATATATATTTCATACATAGTTTGAAGTACAATCGTAAAAGTATTATTGGGTAGTTAAAAAATAATCCGGAGTAGTAATTTAGCTTTTAGATGGTGTAAACCARATGAATTCTTCCTCTCCATTAATATTGACAATTGAGAAGATAAAAATTGTTTTTATGGTCCCATGACATGACTTGGCCCGATTTTTCCAAAATTTGTGTGGGTTTTGATCCTCGCCTTTTGTGCATTTTAGTTAATTTTGGGACCCGACGTGAAAAACTTGTCAAATCCACTCAAATTTTTCGGGCTCCGAGCACCAAATCTAGGCCCGAATCCAAGCCCAAATCGTCCTATGTAGACACCCAAATTACAAGTGTTTCCCCAAATTGAATAGTCGGTGATGAAAAGTACGACATTTCGAAATAGATTTGATTCCGAAAGTTGTGACAAAATCCATAAATCAAACCCCTTTTGCATGAACTAAATTAAAGTTGAGTTTGAAATCATACACCAAGGGTCCAATAATAGGCGGAAAATATTTATTTAAATTATTTTCTATTTTTAGGCCTTCTTTCTTAATAAAAACGATTTTTTATAATTATTTCTAAAGGTCATATATTCTACTCCCTCCGAATTTTAGTATTATGTGAATTTACTATTTGGGGGAAAAATTATGAATAATGTATTATAATGTGAGTGGGGTCAAAAAGTAGGAGAGAGTGTGTAAAAGGGAGGAAAGTATGGAGAAGTGGGGTAAGTAAGAGAATGTGTAGTTAAAAAGTAGCAGAGAGAGAGTCCTAAAATGAAATAAAGCACAATTCACAGAACATTAAAAATCGTCTAAATGAGGAAATTACACAGAACATTAAAAATCGGAGGGAGTAACATTTTTCATTCTTGTCATATTCCTTTCATTTTTCTGAGTTCGCCAGTTTCTTTTTGAAAAAAAATAATTTTCTAATTTTTCTATGATTTTTATAAGTTTGCAAAATATTTTTCAAAACAAATAAGTTCAGAAATTCTAAGAGAAATCTAGAAAATTTGGGAATGATTGGGAATATTCTAGAAGGATAATCTTAATCTCTAAGGAAGCCAAAATCAAAACTAGGATATTCTTGGATTATAGTTTAGATCCAGAAAATACAGATGCAAGTTCCCGAATGCAAGATAGGTAGGAAGAACAGACTGTATATACGGAAGCATATATACGCTAGGAGCAATCGTATATATGCTTGACATAAGCATATATATGCTTCTTCTACCGTATATATGCTTCTTATAGTGTATATACGATTTTGTATTTGCTATATTATCATTCCCATACGCCTATAAATATAAGTTCTTGATGTTTATTCGCATATCAATGAAAATCTTTGTACTACGTGCAATACAAAAGCTCTCCAAAAATCTCTTTTCACGCATTCAATCCACAAAACACAAATCACTCACAAAAATCCAAGGTTCTCAAATCCGTCGCAACTTTCGAAGTCGTTTCTTTGCGAATTTCGGTACAAATTATGAGGCTATCCAATTTAACTCTCTGTTTTCTTTTACTTTTAATCTTGATTAACATAATACATTGAGTTTTATTTGTTTCGCTTTTGGTTTTCAAACATGTAAATCCTCTTATTTTCCATCGCCCTTGCGTTATCGCAATTGTTTTAATTGTTGTTGTCAATGCTAACAATCTTTTGTTATAATAATCGATTCGTTTTGGAGCAAAGTTGATACTCTAAGTTTTGTTTTCTCTTGTTTTGGTAGCGATACAAGGAAATGAGTTTCTGTATATTTGACTTTTAATTCTTGTACATATTATTCTTGATTCTTGTACATATGACTCTTTTGATGCTTAAACAAGACCAAGAATTTGATTGAATTATTGGTAGATGGGAATTGGAGGTGGGAATGAGAAATATTATTCCCATTTAAGTTCAATTCTCATGTTGTTATGTTGGAATGTAATTAATAAGGGAAGGGGAATGGGAATAAAAAGGGGTGAAATTCCCCATGTTATTTACTTAGGGGGGGTAGGTAAATAGATGGAGAATTCAATTTTATTTTCTTTTACCTTTTTCTTTTGGAAAGTTTGTGAGACATTTTTTTAATCAAAAATTGAAATAATACAATTTATACTTGAATTATTTTCCCCGAACCTATACCAAACATGGGATTGAGAATATTTTAAAATTCCCACCTTTCAACTCCTATTCCCATTCCATTCTACATATTCACCAAATTCTATTCTCACTTGCTAAACGCCCCGTAAATTCAGATTAGTTATAGACGATCGAATTTAGCACCATATTAATTTGACTAATTCGAGTGGTCACGATATATTAGCTTAGGTAGCAATACATGTATAATAGAAATCCAACTTTGTAGTAATATAAGGTTATCGCGCGTTTTAAGGTCAAATTGATAGGTCTTTGAATTCAATAATTATGATCGTGGAACTATAATGTAGAGGTGATCAAAAAGCCGGGCCCGGCCGAAATTTTGCGGGCTTTGGTCACGACTTTTTGTGGCCCGTAAATCTGGGCCGGCCGAAATTTTCATTTTTTTGTCCGGGCTTCGGCGATTAAATTTTAGGCATTTTGGTTAAAATTTTCAGGCCGCCCGAAAAAGCCGAAAGCCCGCTAGCCGCACTTATTTTCGGGCTTTGGACTCAAGCTTTAGGCCGACCAGGCCCAGCCCGATTTTCGGGCCTATATTTTAAGGCAAGCTCGGCCCGGCCCATGATCACCTCTACTATAATGAGATCGAGTAGAGGCCACCTTAGGCGGGTAGATTGGGGTCAAAAGATCCGGTCCGTACCCTATCCCCGAACCCACTATCTGGTTACCCGGAACCTAACTGTTGGCCATTCTATGACACATTGTTTCAGACGTTCGTGATTAACCTGTATAGGCACGGTGAACGATCCTCTTTTTTCTTTGCTTCCTTAGTTTTTTGTTTTTCACTCATTGTAATTATCTAGCTCTTTCTTATAAGAGATTTATTCTCATTTTCTGGGGTTCTTCTCTCTTTTTGTGGGAGTTTAAGGCTTTTTTTTTTTCCCCTCCCTTATGAAAGATTGAAATTTATTTTAGGGTATTATTTGAAAGATTGGATTCATGGGTTGTAAGTCGTAAAATTTTGCAGTTGACGTTGAAATTGAGGATGCGATCTATATGGTCATCAAGTACTGGGTTTTCTTCCCAAAATTATGTCAAGAAGATGGACTCGCTAACAGAAAGCTGCATAATTCAGCAAATAGTCGGCGACTACACTTCATCATCAGATCTAGTTTATCCTTCCCTTAAAAAAAGCACACTGTAAAAAATAATTTCAAGTTACCCATGGTTGAACATTACAATTACGTWGAACAAATAACTCTTTTGAGAGAACATGACAATAAAAAAATAAGAATAATACGATTATGGAAGCAACCAATAAGGTAAAAATCATTTTACTTAATCAATAAATATTGTGCGTCGTATAGGTCTACACTATTGTAATTAATAATGTACTGTATAACATTTTACAGTATTAGGGTTAAAAAAAAGGAAAAATTGTACGGAATCACCTTGCAATTAGGCCTATTTCAAATTAACCACCACCAAATTAGCTTATTTTACAGAACCACGTTCCAATTTTGAAATGTTTTTAAATACCCAACACCTAACGYATTTTCACCAAGTTCCATTATAATGTGGGTCCCACACCGTTGTGTTTTCTTATTTCCCCCAATTCTCCCACGATCTTCCCCTTCCCTTTTACTAATTTTTCTGGTTTTTAACTTCTTTGCCTCCCACACTTTTCCCATTTCTTGCTCACCAATCTGCCTTTTGTTTTGAAACTTCCAAGACATGTTTCCTTCACATTAAACTTCCACCTCTTTCCTCAAAATTTCCATTTTCTCCTTCTTTCCTTCAATAAAGCCTCAATCTTTACCTCAATTTCTTACTAAATTTCATAAAGTTACCATCTTTAATTCATTAGGGTTCACCCACTTACTCTTTTCTCTGTTTTTATACTCATGAATCAAAAATTAAGAAGAAGAAACCAAAAAATGGGTGCCAAAATCAGCAAACCTTCTTCAAATGCGTAAACCCCTCTTCAATTGATCAAACCACGAATACCCCTCTGCAGCACGAGCTTGTTAATGACACTCTTCTACCACTCAGTCTGTTCTTCAATTTAAAACTCCTCAATTCAATGTCAGGTTTAAAAAAAATTCTTGCAATGAATCACCTTCCAGGATTTCGATCAGTCCATGAATTCCTCCTTCTAGCAGGGATGCCACAATGACATCTAACCAAATTACATTGACCAGCCATTATTGCCTAAAATTAAACCAAAATGACATGTAATTTCAATTTAAGCCACAAATTAAACTTAAGTCATACAAACATAAACCCTAATTCAGAGGAAAAAAACACAAGAATCCTAACTTAGATTAACATACAAGAACCCTAGATAATGTAAAAGAATGAAAATTAGAGTTGCTATGAGAAATTAACGAACCTTAGGAGCTGAAATGGAAAAGAAGATGTTAAAGAGGAGAGAGGAAGGAGGTGAATTGGCAAGAGGTGAAAAGAGAGGTGAAAAGAGAGGACATTTTGAAGCTAGGGGAGCAGTGCATCGCGGATCTCGTATGCTTTTGTTCGTCGTTCTGGTAATAGAGAAGAAATACTCTGAAGTATAGTCTAGTTTTGGATACTTTCACTGTATGGCTTGAAGAAGCCCTTGCTATTGTGCTAGATGTACTTGCAAGTGATTTAGATTAAAATGGTTTGGTTTCCACGTAAAAAAAAGAGAGAATCGTGATGAAATTGGGAAAAAAAAAATTAAACGTGTAGGACCAAAATAAACGGAAATGACAGAAACTTCGTAAGGTGGAGGGATTTAAAAGGGTTTGCTAAAATTGTGGTGGACTGGTGGTGGTTAATTTGAAATAGGCCGATTTCGTACAATTTTCCTTTAAAACACTAATTGAAAGGCATTGAAACGAAGTGTTTCGATGTTTATGGAGGAAGAAAGAAAGTGAGAGTCTTCGAGATTCCACGTCTTTCATCCCTTTGCTTGTTGCCAATTTGCCATTCATTCATTCATTCATTCATTCATTGATTCATTCATATTCAATTATTCATCATTTCATAGAACAGAGATGCAGAATATCGCGAGACTTCGAAGATTAAAAAAGCTCGTTAAATCAGGCAATGAGCAATTCCTCACTTGAAGAAACGAGCTTCTAATTCATGGTCTGCTGTCAAGACACTTTTACTCTACCAAAGTAAAGCTTCCCCTTTTGTTTTAATGCCTTTTAACCATTAATTTTCATTTGGGCATTCTGTTTTCTCTTTTTGAATTTCATTATAGTAATAAATTTGTTGTGTTGTTGTTTGAATTGAATTTGTTGTTGATGAAATTGGTTTGTTGGATTGTTAGGATACATTTGAGAGGCCAGAGTGCTTTACAGTTGGATTTCTATTGCTTCTGTTGCTACTGCTTGTTGGTGAGTCATCTTTATTTCTCTTTTAATTTCCCAAGTTTCATTTTCTGTTATCAAAATTAAGCTTTTTTTTTGGTGAAATTTTAATCTTTTATTGTTTGATGAGTTTTGGAAATCATTGAAATGAATTTAAATTTATGAGATTACAAGTTCATATGATTGGGAATTTGCTGCAATGTTTACTTGAATGTATACCAATTGATCAAAGCCTTAGTCCATGAGAGGTCGACTACATGAACCAAAAGTGATTATTTCATGTAGTCATCCACAAGATCTTCCTTATCCATCATGAGAACCTCATTCTCATGCAAATCCATTACCTTTGAATCCTTTCACCCTAGTCATTTTCGGTCTCCATCTACCTCAATTTCACTCTTCCACTCTTCTAACAATGTGTTTGAGTTAGAATTATACTGTAGGATCGTAAGTTATGTACCTATGTTATTGTTGCTGAATTTATAATGATTGAGAATGTAACTCAATGTACATTTTAGATATGTGCATCATCAATGAGCTTCATTCATTCTCTGTGTTGCAATTGATGCTATTTGTGTTGCATATTTGTTATCACACTAATCTCGAATCCAAATGCCAACACCAATGGCCACCCTGTGAAAACCTATCATGGTTTAGGTTTTTAGTAACTAAGAAAGGGTAATCACCTTATGGAAAAATCTTTCCCTTCTAAATAATTAGTCGAGTGAATTCCACCTTCCGTGTATCATTTTCTAAAAGAGGCAGATGGTTTAAACATTGTTATTTTAGTATGGGCCAGCTTTAGTCGATTTCAATGTACTTCAACCGCGTTTAAAATTCATGAGCTGAATTGTTGTTTCTCAGTTTATTTGTGTTTTAGTTCTGAGCTCACACTTGTTTGATTTGTACAAAAGAAGGGTTTCGTCTTAAATTTGGTATGTTCATGGGAGTGCCAGACTACCAGCATATTAGACATTGCATAATTAGTTACTAGTAGTAGCTGTGGAATAATCTAGAGAGTGTTAGGAAGGAATCTATTACTTATTACTAAAACAACCATCTACTTAAAAATTTCCTCCAAACTGAATTTTTTATTTTTATTGTAAATCACTAATATAACATATAAATATATCTTTACTAAAATCTAGAAGATCTACCTATATTGCAATATCTACCAATATAATTAAACACTTAAACAAAATCTATTTATTTAAAACAAAATTTTAACAAAAAAGTACTCCCTCGATTTCTAAGTTATGTGCATTTACTATTTGGGGAAAAACTAGGAATAGTGTATTATAATGTGAGTGGGGTTAAAAAGTAAGAGAGAGTGTGGTTAAAGAGGGGAAAGTATGAAAACTGGGTAACTAAGGATTGGTGTGGTTAAAGTAGGAGAAAGTGTGTCCAAAAATGAAATAAAGCACAATACACAAAACATTAAAAGTCATCCAAATAGAGAAAATTGCATAGAACATTAAAATCGGAGGGATATCTTTTATTATACTCCGTATAATACAGCCACTCAAAATTATAATGAAATTTATAAATACATATAACAATAGTAAATCAATTTATATTTCTTGTACGGAGTAGTAAAATTGAATAATAAAAATTTTATAAAAACAAATTCAAATTTTACCTGTAATGTAAGTTCATTATATCTAGGCTTACGATAGTTAAGTATATATCATTCCCTTCTTAACTTTTTTTCTATTTATCACATATAAAATATAAAAGATCCCCTAGACATATTAAATTAAATTTTATATCATAATATTTAGAGTTTTTGTGAATAAATTTAGTAAATATCATGCATATATTGCATGGGTCCTAGACTATTATTGTCTTATACAATACAAACTTTCATAACAAATATTAAATTGCAACTTTATTTCACTCTTTTTAGAGTTTTAATGAATGAATTTAGTAAATACCGTGCATCGCACGGGCCATAAACTAGTTCTCTATAAATATATGTCATTAGGGAGAAAGAGAGCATGTTGAGAATTGAGTATCTTGTATTTGGGAGYGAGTGAACCTCTTGAAAGCTCATATTAGGGAGAGAATCCACCTCTCGAAAGTGGAATTATCGTTTTCTTTGCTTTGTAACAGCATTCTAGTAATAAAATCAGTTTAATCCTTCTATTTTCTTCCATTATTGTTGCTGTTAGCTAGGTTAATTCCTAGCAGTCTTTTCTTCCTGTATATTGTATACCAACCAATTRGGAAGGGAMTTTTACTTATCCTCCTTTATTCCTTGGCRTTGTTTGTGCTCCCCAAATATGCCCGTTGTTTCCCTAATAGGACAGAAAATATGAAATTAATAATCRCATTTATTTGAACGGTTTGCAAAAGGCCTTGATATCCTGTTTTAGCCATCTGAAAGAGCGGTATCTCTAGATAGMTTTCCTAAGTTAATATTTGTTTCCTCAGCTTTGATCAGAATCCATCCTTCTATAAGGCTTGCCTTTTATAGTTATATAATAAGGACTCCATGAAGTTTTTCACACAAAAAATTTGCTTTATTAAAAATGTCTCTGTGAAGTTTGAAGTTATTGTGGTGTTTTTTCCCTTTCTTTTTCTAGCAATGTATGGTGTCACCAATCTTCACCACAATTTAATTATAAATGGAGAACATACTTACATTAGTCACAACTATGGCCGATTTTCTACAAACTGTCTCACTATCGATTAATTCTGTGTTATCCCAACTTTTGGAGCTATCTTTTTTGAAAAATCTTACAGGACTTTTTGGTTATAAAACCAAGTATGAAGAATGAAGACATTAATTTTAATGGTCAGAAAAGAAAGAAATGAATGGTTAAACTAATGTAAGGTTAAATTGATAAAATATTTCATTATTTACTAATACTAATAAGATGAGAGTGTTATTAGAAGGGTATTTTGAATGATCCATATAATTTGATTTTTCATAGAAGCCAACCTGAGTTGGGATTGTTGGTGATATTATTTTATTAAAATTAAGGGTAACATTATTCTTGTTGCATTTTTTCCATATCAATATCCACCTTCCCTTTCTCCATGCCAGTGAATAAAGGGGCTACACGAGACATTTTATAAGCAATTATCCTCACACCACTTGCATGTTGTATCTCTCCTCTCTTGATAATTCCAAGGTTCTTTCTAGGAAGAATGAGGATTGGTTTGAAGTTTGATTTTTTGGTAAGGGTGAAGTCTAAAGAAAAGCTGACTTGTGTTAGACTATGTTGATCATATACCACTTGCCTCCCCTCCCTCTTACTCAATCCCTCTTCCTCTTCCCACTATCTTTTAGTCTCCTACCTCTTCTTCTCTCTCCCTTGCCGAGTTGTCGTTATTAACTCCTTAGTCACCTCATCACAACCACATTGACGGCCCTTTCATCTCTCTGCCACATTCTTTCTCTGGCCACCAATTTGACTGTGCAAAATTTGACTATTTGGTAGTTTTAAATTGGGAAATGTCTGTAACTTTTAAATTCTGAGACTTAGCTACCAATTTAAGTTTAAAGTACAAGGAAAAAAAATGTACGCAATGACTGCCTATATTAAAGGACATTCGTTCATCTCTCTTAGTTGGAAAACCGGTTATTGTGATCTAAACCAAATTACTATACAATTGGAGGTGATGGTTGTTGATTGGTTATGGGTTCCTTTTATGATGGGATTTGGGTGGTTTCTTGTTCTGTTGCTTGTATCTTTTTTGCGATGGTTTTGTATCAGTTGGTGTGTGTGATGATTGATAGATTGATTGATTGGTGAGTTAAGCTAGTTGTTTTGTAGGACTTAGGATTGGTGTTAAGCTGGTACTCGCTTATTTTAATGGTGAAGGTGTGGTCAAAGATTATCAAAGTCAATGACAATTTTAGAGGAATTGGTGGAATTTGACTTCCCAAGGGATAGGGTATCAAGTTGGATGAGACTTTATGAGAACTTTAAGAAGAATAATTGGGAAAGATAAAGAAAAAAAGAACCATCAAACATCATCTTAGGTTTCCACATACACAATTTTTATTCTCTTTTCAACTAAAAAGCCGCTAATTAGATGTGATTTAGGGAGAATAGTGGAGAAGAGAAGGTGAACGATGAGAAGAAAATATAATTTTCCACTACTTTCTTCCATGCGAAATTTCGTATTGACCATTAAGAGACAGATAATTAAGAGGGGTGAGCAGAAGGGTTGAAGGAGGAACAAATCACCACCACTAAAGCCACAACCACCAAACCCACCACGTGAATGGTGGTCAAAGAGAAGTGTGAATGGTGTAAAAAGTCCAAAGATTACAATAAGATATACGAGGGAAGTAAATTTATAGATAATCCTTATGACACGAAGCTGCAATTTGTCTTAGCATTGATACTAACATTCTTACTTCTTAAATTCAGGTATGATGTTGATTACCTATCAATGAATGAATGATGTTTTGCTTATTTACTTTTAATGCCATTTTATAGTGTAAGAAAAGAAGCTATTCTATTTCAGTTTTAGAGGTGTAAATTATGTTTCCATCTTTAATGTTGCTGATGATGCAGGATACAGTCTTCGCCATCTTCATGATACAAGGGTTGATCGAAGACTTGATTCAATTGAGCAAGCGGTATGCACTTTTTGTCTGTGAAATTTCAATTATATCCCCTTACGAAAATTATAGTGTGCGGAGAAAGAGTGATAAGGTTCATTGACCTACATTTTTAGATTGATGAAATTGCACTTTTATGTTCTTATACCACATAACTATTTTAACTTCTCTTATGCCTCTAGTATTAGAAAAAAAAAAATTAAAAAAATCTTGTTGATGGAATACACAAACTCATTGATGGCACTCTTCCTGCCCCGTCTTTAAAGGACCATCTAGCTCTGCAAAAGGAATGTAATGTGTTTTTATCTTGAAAATCTGTGGAATCTTCTTACTGATTTTTCTTCTTCACGTGCATCAAAAGTAGTAGGAAAATTCAGGATTTCCTGTTTAAAAAATTAGCAGAATCAAATATTTGAGGCCACTTGTTCTAGGGCTGATAGGACATATCACAAGGGTGGGGATAGGGGGTCAATCACATAGTGACATCATAAAATAACATGATGTCCTTTTAAACAACATAGATGCCGTTTTAATGATCGTAGACTCCCAATTGAATCACAAAACTCTGAATGGAAGTTGGCCCACACATTCATTCCTTTTTTAACTTTTCTTTATTACACTTTTACCTTGTGGGGCCCACATTTTATTTATTTCTTATATGTGTGATTGACCTCTTATTCCTCCATGTTATATGTATTTACTTCCTCCTTGTTCTACGTATTATATGTTTGTATCTATTATTCCTATGTTTTGTCCTACATTTCTAGGGCTAAACTAAGTTGATCTTGTGGCAGATGAAAAGCTCATACCAAATTGAAAAGGAGGAAATTAAGAAGATTGTAGGTTCAGGAAGTTATAGCACTGCAGCTTGTGCTGCTAGTGCTGGGACAACTCTAGTTATTGGGTATGTTCTTCAATGTTTTCTATTGCTGATGTGYAAGTCAATAGTTATTGACTTAAAGCTTTTGAGGTTTGATTCATTGGTTTGGGGATGCACTAAGAAATGTTGCTGCTTTCTTTGTTGAGTTATTTGATGTCACTTCTCCTTATATTACGCTCCCCCTTTTCTCTTTTATTACTTTTGTTCTGTTGTTCATACTTGCATATTTTTATATGCATTGATAAAGACACCTGTTGACTGTTGAGGGACTGAAGGTGTGATGTGAACAGAGTGAGGGTTTGTTAGGTTAATGTTGGATTATCTATGTCTCAAGAGCATGTAAGCTGAGGCTTATTKAGAATCTGAAACCTTTCCATGAAAATTTTACATTGTCAACTTTTTGAGAGAAATTTACTAGTGCTAGAAAACTTGGYACTCCATTCATGATTCCAGTTGAGGAATGTATCTATTCTCTGAACCACTTGTTTTCTCCGCCTCTCGGGRTCTCTTTGCAGCTTGCATTGTGGTTATTGCCTCACRATTGATTAGATCCCTTTTATAACAATTTGTTATTCATTAATGTCMTCTAAGTTGATCCTATTGTAATTGTAAATTGTTTAAAAAGAAAGAAAGGTTGATCCTGTTGCGACTTCCTGAAAAGCATACAATKTCCATTGAAATACTTCTCGTACATCATTTATGCTAGTTGAAAGATAGTCATAAAAGTTCTCTCATCTGTGGCTTGCATTTTCYAAGTTATGCTCTGCTATATACACATTCCAACCTGCAACAGATATCCCATCTCCTCACCACCTCCCACTCAATTAATGTGCACTGATGATTTGCTGGTATTAATTATTGTGAGACTGTCTCGTATAAAATTTTGCTCATATTAGTATAAACATTGTACAGTAGTATTGTTGTGTACACATCATTTGCAGGTTTCTTATGATTCTTTTCTGATGTAGGTATGTCTTGGGATGGCGAGGTGGGAAATGGTCTGCGAATAGGAAATTCAGGAGGGAGCAGATGAAGTTACTAGGACAAGTGAAACCCAGGAGATGGAAACTGCAATTTCTTGAAAAGCCAAATTTCAAGTCCATTAGAATACCATTGCTGAGAAGCAAAATGTCCAAAGATTCAGCTAAAAATTCAGAAGCACGGCGAAAAGAATCAAAAGATAAAGCGACCCCTGATAGTGTAGAAATGCAAAATTCTTGCTAAAAATTGTGCGTACATATATATAAGCTCCTATTGCATAAGAGATCATGTTCTCTATGAWAATTTTGTAATCTCACAAGAACTAAAAAGGTGTAGATTAACTTTTTGTTAACCGTGTTATCCTCTTCATTTCCTCTCTGTTTCCAGTTGCCCCTTTTGGCTTTCTCAATATGTGTATGGGGTGGGGAAYGGGTGATTGCGGTTCYGCATCATACCGTTGATGACACTGAGGAAGAAGGTCATCTCCAACATGAGAGGACTATGGCAACATATTTTTGTGCACTATATGATCAATGCGCATCATGATTGCGGACAACATTAGTTTTTTATTATTATTATTTAAAAAAAATGTTTTCGATTCTCTTTTGAATGTAACGAGTGAAATAGTTTAAAACGTATTTTGCACAAGTCAAGAGTTAACATTTTTGAACATACAAAATGTTGTTTACATGTATGATAAATCCAATGATAATTTTCTTACTTGTTGCATAATAGCATGTATTCGTTGCTAATATGTTTATGTAGACAATATTTTCTGTCAAAGTTAAGGTCTGTTTGTGTTACATGTATTTGATGAAATTTCTCCTGTATGATGTAAGTAACTAAGTATCATGGTGTATTTCGCGATAATGGCATTACTTTTAGTTGAATGCTTTCGCTGTGAATGGTATCATGGTATGCATCAAATATTGAACTTCATACCTATATACTGACATATTAAACTTCATAACAATTCTGTATGCAAATTTACATCTTTCATTCATTGGTGTTTCCTACATTTGTTATGAGGTTAATACATTTTTAAACATTGATTTTGAATATGTAGACTTATTATGTCACTCTACATCTTCTTTTTCGAGGAAATTCTATGGTTTGAGGTTTCGGACTAAATTGTTTATGACGAATTTGTTCTGAAACAGTTGGTAAACCTTGGTGACATTCATGCAATCTGTTGGCTACTTCACATGTTAGTGAACAAGAGTTAACGCAATGCATTGTAGATTGTACTAGAAAAGGAATAAGTAATGCTGAAGCACTGAAGTCCAAACTTATTCATAGTCTAATTGCATTATTTAACTGTGTGTATTTGGTCCACCATTTACAATGGACAAATTGTCTTATTGTTTTATGTATCACATGCTGGATTCTTTTGCTTTTAGCAGAATCAAAGATACTGTTAGTTGTTTTAGTATTGAACAGAGCTAGAAGGATCTTTACATTGATCAAATGCATTGCATTGTCAAGTTAGTACTAGTTTTCCTACTATTTTGTTTTCCAGCACTAGATGGGCAACAAGATGATTTTACTGAGACGGGGTGAGCTTCTAGCATTAGCTCCATCCTCTGATGAAGGCATCTGTAAATTGCTGTTGGAGTCACAAGCTAGTCTGTAGGAACACACGTTAGCTGCATGCTCTTTGATCTTAGTTTAGAACTGTTTTTCCTTTCCTTCGTGCTTTCCATTATTCATAATTTCAGATTTAACCTGAATGCTGTTGGGATTTTCAGGTGCAAACTATGATGGATATATTCTCAGTTTACAAAGAATTCCTAGAGGATTGACGGTTCTACAAGTGGAAACAGAAGCAACTGTGCTTTTGCAGCATGGAGTTCTGATGGTTAGAGTATAATCCATTCGTCCCTCAAACATGTTAAATCTTTCATTCGGGGCATCACAAACAGCTGGGTTTCTGCTCTGCTTTTCCGCTGTTGTAGCATTTGTATACCCCGTATTATTTAGTTTTTGACCAAATGTCTTTTGATATGATTTAGGATGAGTGACATGGTTGCCTCAACCCTCCAGACAATCATTGGCATTCATCTTGGCAGACAACGGTTTCGATTTTGGATTGCCAACTCTCGCGGTACTAGATACAGCCTCAGACATATGACATTAAGCTCAAAGCTCAGTAATCTCTCTTTTTCAATTGACACAAATTCACATGCACGGAGCAAGGTTTCTCTGTCGTGCCTCCCTTACGTTTGTCTCCACTCTTGATGCTTTACTCACTTTGCAGCATATTGGGATTGGATCGTCGGGATGAGCGATGGCATATGATCTTCCAAGCAACTGATCCAATATGTGTATAACCACCCGCGAGAATAAGACGCATTTATCGTTGGCAGCATTCCACAGCGTGAATTTCAGTACACCTCTTCACCACAATTCACAGTGATCAATGACACCATTGCTTTGATCCCTTCTCATATTAAATCCAGATTAAATGTAAAGCAGTTCAATCTGCGGACACCTGATTGCCCGACTGCTCATATTCCCCAGCATGAAGATGCGTATGACTGGTCTAACTCAGCCCCGCTTGAACAATTTGTTCCCATTGCTTATCCATTAGGTCGAATGACTTCCCCACTTGCTAAAAAAAGCTTGCAGAAAACTTCAGATTCATGAAGTTAAAGACGTTCTAATAGTCATCCGGTTTTATGCTAAATGTATATTGCTCAAATAATACATAACTCATAAATAATAGACCATAGATATATCTCTCTACCCTCTTTCCAGTTCCCATTCCTGTTAGCGTACTTACAGGTCGTGACACCAAACTCATTGTACACCTGGGATGAGATAAATGTTTTAATATATCTCAATTCTGCCTTTTTATTTAGTATAATAAATTTTGTTCGTGACGTGCAAGCACAAAGAACCTTGTGTAACCTAATTCTATCTCCTGAATATCAGAACAATTTACTTGGTCTAGAACCTCTCATTCAACACCCGCGAGAACAAAGAGGCTGCGATTGAACCCCTCTGTAGATACTGCTAGAAACCAAAGGAATGAATGCACATGATTTTTTGACATCTGTTTACTGTTACTAAGCACTGATTTTTTGAATCTTTTAGTGGGAATAAGCTTTCTCTTTGGAACATGAGCTGACGAATTTCATATGGTGGATTATTTTTCTGTGTGATATTGCACTAAAATAGTATTGATCCAGGTGAAAACTGTTGCCTGAGCACATCAACAGTAACGAAATTTTTGCAGCATGAACCTCAGCCAACAGCAACCAAAAACATGATCCATTTTTCTCAGAGTATGTGCCTCTTGATACTTTCATACCTTCATATGATAGATTTARGGGCTATAATGAATATATCGATATAGTACAAGATTTCTAAATCGACWTTAAAATGATTCAWCCTGGCCATACAGACTGATTAAAGGTTAAGCCTGAATTCCAGGACATGCATATTTCTGAGTTTTATAAAAGAGTAATATGCTTAAACTAGACTAACTACCATGCCTACCAATCATAGGGCATATATATTTCGAWGAATGAGATGATATGAAGTACAGTATWTTCGCAATGATTCATGTCTATGAATATGGTAACAGTGGCAAGGGATGGAACAATATCAAGATATGACTATTTAGACTTGAATYWGAACATGGAGCGCTATGGACAGACTAAGCCTCCAGTATATGARCTGACGAAAGTTCCCAACAACATCCCTCTGTTCATTTCTCATGGAGGAAGGGATGAACTTGCTGATGTTGARGATGTCAAGTTTCTGATGGAGAACCTCAAAAACCACGACAAGGACAAGCTTTTCCTTCAGTTCATAGAAGACTATGCACATGCTGATTATGTCCTAGCTATGAATGCTAAYAAATTTGTTTATGATCCTCTCATTGATTTTTTCAGGAAACAAGAGGTATCTTAGTTATGTTAGTGGTTTCTCTCATTAAGGTGGTTGTATTTGATTCTTGTAAACAATCAGTGATCTTGAAGCTAAACTGCTACAGCCAGTTTATATGAAGTGGTTTGTTGTATCTCACCAATTCCAGTTTAAGAAACACCGAGGTACCAATCACTGGGATATTCTTTTTACGACTGTTTTTAATCAGCACAATATCAACTTGTTCGATGAGATGGCGGACATATGATGAAGTAAGAAAAGGAGAGATGACATCCAAAAGAAGAAAGAGATAAATTTCTTGAATTGGTAAACATTGCATCTGGAAAAAAAAAGTGAATATCTACTTTCCTCTCTTATCTCGCTTACATACTAGATTAAGTGGATGGTTATTTATCAATTCCGAATGGTTAAAATTGTGATACCCTCCCTCCTCTTCCTTCCCACCTCCATCACTCGAAATGCACGTGCTCCACAAGTATAATAGTGCAATGTCGATCTATGTACGAGGATAAGAAATCACACTAAATMTGGAATAACAAAATGCTAGACAGAGTTGTGTTTATCCTCGGTATTGTCAGGGATTAGATGAATATAGTAACCCAGCACAAGTATTCTCAGAAGTTAGTGAATAAAATGATGACAACTTTATTTTATTGATACAATAACAGTTATGAAAAAGGCTGATACATGGAAGCTATAGAGTAGTGAGTCATATTTACATCACTGTACAGGATACATATGATACAGGTATTGTTATACGATTCAGGAAAGTCTAATATCCTCTATTCAGGCAGGAGGGGCAACCGGGTGACGTTCGTYCCTTCTTTGACTCCTTTTAGTGATTTAGAGCTTATTTCATCACTAGATAAACTATGATTTGAGAGTTTTGTTGGATTCGGTTTCTTTGATTTAGAAGGGAAAATTTGTAACCTGGGGCTCAATTCTGTCCCAGAGTTCTCTGCAGCAAGCTGATAGCTTTCCACAAGCTTTAGTTGCCGAGCATTACTATCTTGAACGTCGAGCGGTAGAGTACTTACTGCCTCTCCACCCGGAATTACAATTACTCAATCGCAGTCGGAACTTCCTGTAGTTTGACAAGAAGAGAAGAGAGCAAGATTGTTGTTAGAGAATCCAAGTAGCAGTAATAGGTTCCAGATGATCATGCAAACGAAACTAACAGATAAAATAAATGTATATGCAAGTCAATAATTGTAAACATAAAAGGAAGTCTAAGTGACCTAAGAACTAACAAATCCATTGTAGAATCACAAATGTTGGAATTCAACTCTCAAATCTTCTACGTCTTGAAATTTAATCATTTTCTAAGTCTTAATTGAAGTAATTTGAGTGCCTATTTGGGCTTAAGAACAGATGGTAGATCCTTTCCAAAATCTACCATAAGCCATTGTTCTTGGCACAGCTATACACCAACATCATTTATCTGTGAAGTACATCACTCATTATCAAGCACTATGTTGGTGGAACTCGGTACATGTACATGGAATAATGCCTGTATTTTTTATCCAAAATGAACAGTGATAGAAGCCTCAAATCAAAATCATCCGAATAGGTACCGGGTCTAATGAATTTGAGTAAAATATTTGAACATTATCACACCTAGCACATAGTCATACAAGAAACTGACACCCACATTAACATCAACAGAAAAACTGAGAAATACAATTGACCAACATTCAACATCAACAGAAAATCTGATATATTACAATTGAAAGGAATGGCAATACCTACCAAGCATCAAGCTCTTCCAAAGAGGGTTTTCCTTGCAGAGTGCATCGTCTTCAATCTCACATGTCAAGCACATCTTTTGAAGGAAGCTTTGACATTGAGCCAAAAGATTCCTTCCAGATCATGCGGATTGCCTTTACATTTGTGCATGGTATTTGACTGCAGTGTCAATGATGTGATATAAAAGTTAGAGAGACTACTGCTGGATCTCGATTTTGATTTTTTTTTTTTTTAAATATTCAAGTCAGAAAACGTACCTTAATCACAAAAATAGGACTTGTGAAACTTGGCAACACCACCCGGATCCATGGGTTCTGCTTCATCTCTGAACCAGAGCTAGGATTGCATCTGCTTGTTCCGATATCATCTGTAACATTCTTACATTCTTCAAGCCCATTACCTCTGCTACTTGGAGCAAATAAAGTTCCATATCTATAACACAGTGATTGATGTAAGGTATAGTGATATTATATCATATTGGTCTACAATTGTATTGCTATCATGGTTTCTACTCAACAACTAGTGATGAAAACAAGGTCGAGGAACTAACGAGGACAGCTCAAGAGCTCATCAAGCCCATTTACAAAATGCTATTCATCAATCATCAATTATACTTCTGCGCTTCTTTTTATGGGCAACAGTTTAAATTTAGGAAAGTTTCATATTAAGTGCAACAATGCTTCTTCCTTTTTGCCAAGCCATTTCTCTCTTGTATCTCTCTTTAAAATCACATTGCACCTCATTCTCTCTATTTCTTTAGTCAAAATTGTGCACATTAAAAAGAGACAAAGGAAGTTGCTAGTTCAGTAACTTTATTTTTTTTACAGCTTGAATTCTGCTAGATTGATGTATCAATAATACATTCAGTTTCATAGAATAATGTGAATTTTGTTTTGTAGGAAATGGAATTATGAAATCAAAAAAGAAGAAAAGGCATGTTTGAAAGGGATGGATGATGCGGAGAAAAAATGTCCTTATGAAATTTATGTACCTTATAAGTGTAACGATACATACGGTGAGCTCATCTTTCTTGGAACTTTAATGCTTCTCTTCTTAGCATGTTGAGGGACACCATGTTTCATTTCATTACTCTGTTTCGACTTTGCTAGAACGTTTAATGAATTCAGTTCTTCTTGCAGCTGCTTTTCAGGGGGTCCGAGCCCAAATTATTTTGAACTTTCACCTCAGGTTCAAAGCGTTTTCACCTTCAGGTCCATTTGACGTATTTCAATAGAGGAGATTTCCTGTTGCATAATTATATAAATAGGTAGCCCTCAAACCCTGTACTTAGCAGTCGAACCCCAAAACACCATGCCAGACTATTCAAGATGAAATATGGAAGTTAACTTCAATACCCTGTAGTATAGCATCTAATGTTGCATCCTATCTTGATGGACCGGCACTCGGTTCTCATATCATTTCAACAGACGCATGTAAAAGTGGGGAGTCCCTTCCTCTCAAGACTGTCTTCTGCACTTTCCTTCGTCTTGTGCTTCTTCACTCGCCCCAAGGTTTCATCTCTGCCAAATCAACTTGAGAATTTCAAAGGACGAATTTTATGTCCAATACAACTCATACAATAGTTATAAACGTGAATTACAAGCACTAGCAAGAATAATTCCGTAACGCACCTCTATACCACCAACAGAGGTGCAGAGAGGCTTTTAATTATGTTTTCTATCGTCATGCCAGTGCGTTGCCAACAAGCTGGAACTCCCCTGTTGAGCAGTGTGCTAGCTGCTAAAGCTTCAGCTCTTGTTCCAATTTCATCATTATAATTGTCCGGGCTGTGATTCTTTCAACAGAGCTTCCAATCTCACCTATTCAGTTCAAATAGATTAGTCTATGGTAAAATTTCGAAAAATTGCTTGGCTAGGTATCCACAACTGAAGCAATCTAACACCCACATTATGTTGCATATTGACCGTCGGGCACTTGCATCCTTCTGCACGGCCTAACGAATTGGAACATCACCATTCACCAATCTCATTCGATGTGTCTACAATAACGACTCGTTTGTTGTGGTCATCTGCCAGCATTCTTGCAATCTCTCTGGAAACAAAATTACAAGTATCCTTAAGTTATTCTCCGTATTTAGGCTTTGCATTGCAATGACCAATACTTAGTGCAATTTCATAGGAAGTAATCTATTACATAAAAATTAATAATCTACCGTAATCAAATATGTATGCACATGAATGACAATTTACAGTCTATTTCAATACTGTACTCGTGCCCAGAGAACTACATTCACACAATCATAAATCATTTAATCTCCCAWGAAAAAGCAGGGCAGGGGGAAAAAACATTAAAGTTTCTAAAACACGACACTGAAATCTTAGAGGTTTCAGGTCACATAAATGTACTGTATTGAACGATGGGCGATTGTTTTGATTAGTCACAACAATAGGAACATTTAAATGGAACTACCTGATCAAGGTGGTCTTGCCAACTCCAGGAGGTCCTATAACCAAAATAGATCCTCCCCCCTCAATCAAATCACGGATGATCTCGGCACTCCCACCAACRGCTCTACCCACCCGACAAGTAAGACCTATTATTTGCATCTTACGGTTCCGGATGGCACTTATACGATGCAGTGAACGGTCAATACCTGATCGGTTGTCATCTGAAAAATCACCCACCTGAACAATGCAGGCATGCAGCTAATTATTGATTTTCCATTTACCTTTCACCGCACTAAACAATGATTAAATCTATCAACTCTAATTGCAGTTAACAGAGGCGTGATTTTGAACAAACAAACAACAGAAAATTTCAATCACATTACACTGAGACCAAAATCATGCAGTACAAGACTCAACTAAAAATATCATTGGTGTCAATCATACTCCAATTTTAAAATCCAATATGCAATCACATTAATTGACTTATGTTTACCAATGTGCAATACTAATCAGCAACTCATACAAGTATGCAACTTATTTTTATTAAAAAAAAGCAAATCCAAACATCAACAAACACCCACTTTTAACTAACTAATAAACAGATCATGCCAAAAATTCTCAAATTAAGAAACAATACAATTAGACTACCTTAGAAACAGCATGCTGCAGGTCATCAAGCTTAACAGGCTCCTGAGATATGACCCAATCGCCGGAAGGAAACCGGGCAAGCGGTTTCCTCCCGAAATCAAGCACAATCTCAATCAATTCCTCAAGCTCTTCATGACAAGCCAAGGAATTTCTCATCCTAAATGGTACAAGCTCAAGAAACAGCTCAAGCTCAGAAGCTGATTCATCCATTCTCCCATTTATTGAAATTGAAGTTGTTGGCTTTAAAATTATTGAATTTGATGACAACCCATTTCCCGGAATGAACCTATCTGCCGGTCTCCGGATCTCCGGTGACTGGAAAGACGAAATGGAAGATCTAGGAGGCAKGACACACCTACGAACACCACCTGTTCGGCGAAATGCCGCTGAGACAGGTGAAAGAAAATGGGCATTATTAAGGCATGAAAAGGTTGATTTTTGAGTTTGGT
>SNQN01005822.1:0-11302 GCA_008642245.1 Bassia scoparia
GGGAATTGAAACCGGATTTCCGATCTGGATCGATCCAAATTCGCGGGGTTTAGATCGGACCCGAAACCGGGAACCGGAAAACCTAAAAATTTAAGGACCAAAAACCGGACCCAGTTGATCCGGTCCTGGTTCCGGTCCGAAATACGAATCGACGGGACTGGAAAAGTGTGGCCCACCTTCTAACCGGTTACCTATACAGGGTTAATTCACGGACGCGCCCGAAAACATTGGTAGCCAAACTAATGGCCCACTGTGGTGGTCTGATACACCACTGTTGTGTCTGATAACCAAAGTGGTGGGTGTCTGGGGGACATGTGTAACGGAAAAGACCTTTGACCCATCCGCCCGACATGTAGCGGCCTGCTACCGGGTTTCAATGTAGTGAAAGAGTGATGCCAATAAATTATCCAAAGTCAGGCCGTAGTGGATTTGATCTTAGAAAGCGCACTAAAAACAAGTACGAAGAGTTGATTTCTATAAGCAGTGGCATCGCTAACATATCGCTGAGATGGATGGTGGCCACTTCAAGATTAATCAAGGGATTATAGTATGGTGCCTAAAATCCGTTCATCCATGAATGTGAATCTGAGATTAATGTGATTCATGACATTCGCGTCTTGATTGAGGAGCAGAGTCGAAATGGTGCAGTAGAGCGCAGAAGATCAAGGATAAAATTGAAAGTCGAGATAGATGGCGAATAAATAAATGTATATGAATCAAGCTTACCTTGGTATCGCGTTAACAACAAAGAACAAAGGTTAGGTATTAATCCGTTCGATTCATAATTGAAGTCGCTGTGGGTGCACAACAAGAGAATATTGCATTGGACAATTATAGGGATCAAAACGATGTGTGATAGTTGAAAGCGATTGAAAACGAATGAGCATTTACATTGATTGAAAACCAAGAAGCAAAAACCGAAATTACAATGTTATTATATTAGATCCGAAATTAATAACGAAGAGAAAGAGAGAGAGTTTGTTGATAAGCGCTTGAATTGATACCTAAATCTGCAGAGTACGACTCCAGAAAAGCTGCCGATGAGTTCGAGGACTTTGGATTTGAAAGTGGTTTGTATTTGTGGATTGAGATTGGGATGAGAGAGAGAACTTTTGAGAGCGTTTGAGCATGCACTACGCTTGTATGGTGATTCGTTGATGGTTCGATTAGGCACCGGAGAGCATGGTAGTTTACTAGGCGGTGATGGGGGAAAGATAGGCTGAAATATGAAGATCAAGTTATGATGGAACGGCGTAGAGTATACACTGGTATATACATTGCTCAATCGTTGTAGTGATGGTCACTTGGGACCGTATGATATGTTGTGGCTCGACGTGAAGCGCACCTCAGCGAGATCCGTGCTTAATTTCTTACTTTTGAATTTATCTTTTTCGTTTGGGAATTACAGTATCCGTGTTTTGCATCTAAGTTTGGCTAGGCCAATGTACCTTTATCACTTTTTGATAAATTTAGTGACAAGATGATATCTTCGTAGAATATTCCGGGGCATCGTATCGCCGAATTGGTCGTGGGATTTAGATCTGGACGAATTTCGAATTCAGTTTAGTTCGAAAATAATTTTAAAAAAGCTTGTAAAGAATCATAGAAAATCAAAGAAAAATCAAGAAATATAATATAAACATGAGCCGACGAACTCAGAAAAAATGAGAAGAAACAAATGAAAGTGGAAATTAGAAAGAATAACGCGTACGGAAAAATATTCTAAAAGATTCTAAAATAATGAAAAAGAGCCTAAAAAAGAAACATATTTAAAATAAATACTTCATTCCACCTATTATTGTGCTCTCATTGTATGATTTCAACTCAACTTTAATTCGATGTTGTGAAAATGAATGTGGTTTAATAAATGTGGTTTATAAATGTGGTTTGTGAATTTTTGTCCGCAACTTCCGGAATCTAAATCTATTTCGAAACGTCATACTTTTCCTTATCGTTATTTCAATTTGGGGAGACATTTTTAGGGTGTGCTACAACTATCAAAGGAAAAATAAAACCAAAGGCAAGTTAGGTGGAAATTCAAGCTTGTGCTCCAATTGTAATTTTTTATCACAACCATAAGAAAATCGTTTAGCATTGGACTTAAAAACGATTGCGGATAAGTCGAAAGCGCATTGAAAACGAATGAATTTACATTGATCTGGAAACCAAAAGCAAAACGAAATTAAAATTAATATATTAACAAACTTATACAAGAGAAGAGGATAGTTTTATTGGAATAGCCTCAGAATTCTGTACCTAAATCCGCTAAAGATACGACTTCCGAAAGTTGCGAAAATTCGGAGGGACTTTTGGTTTTGAGAGCGTTATGGATTATGAATTTGAGAGAGGTTTTTTTAGTGCTTTGAATTGCCACCTTGATTGATGATTTTGTTGTTTGAAGCTGATTTTTGTTGATCAAATATTGATTTTCATTGATGTTCAATAAGCACCGAGAGCACATATTTATAGACGTTTTGGGGAAGATAGAAGAAAAGAGAAGAATTGGATATACGATGAGAATCGTATATATGATGTATAAACGTCGGTCATGATGATCGTATATACGGTTGGTCGACGTGCGGCCACATCACCGGGTCGTATACTCGATTCTTTTGTTTTCTATTATCTTCTTCGAGAACTTTATTATCCGTGCTTTTGCATATATTTGTTATTCGGATTAACTTTTATCA
Organism: Bassia scoparia; assembly: GCA_008642245.1. Taxonomy (NCBI): domain Eukaryota; kingdom Viridiplantae; phylum Streptophyta; class Magnoliopsida; order Caryophyllales; family Amaranthaceae; genus Bassia; species Bassia scoparia. Next base: position 2,691 of record SNQN01005822.1, read on the forward strand.
CTTTTGGATAAACTGGTAGACAAGATTAATCTTCTAGAATTTCCGAATTTTCTGAAGTTATTCATTTTCGAAAATCATTTTATAAAACTTGTAAATATCATAGAAAATAAAAAAATCAGAAAAATAATCTAAAAATACTGACGAAATCAGAAAAATGTGAGAACAAGATGAAAGCTGGAAATTAGAAGAATAACCTATAGAAAATATTCTACAAAAAAAATTCTAAAATATAAAAAGCCTAAAAATAGAAAATAATAAAAATAAATACTTTCCGCCTATTAATGGATCTCGGTGTATGATTCAACTCAACTTTAATTCGACTTGTGCAAATGGATATGGTTTATGGATTTTTGTCGCAACTTTCGGAATCAAATCTATTTCGAAATGTAGTACTTTCCTCATCCTCTATTCAATTTGGGGAGACACTTTTGGGTGTCTACAGTAGGTGGCCCTAAGTGCTAAGTGCACTCGACCTTAATCAAGGCTGTAAACCACCTGTTACCAAAATAGGTACAAGCGACCTTAAGTGCTAAGTGCACTCGACTTAATCAAAGCATGTAACACCTGTTACCTAAAATAGGGTACAATAGGTGGCTAAGTGCTAAGTGACTCCTGACTTAATCAATGCCTGTAAACCACCTGATAACCAAAAATAGGGTACAAGGACTTAAGTGCTAAGTGCACTTGGACTTAGTCAGGCTTGTAAACACATTTGGACTTAGTCAAGGATTGATATGTTTATTTATTAGTTAATGGATTTTTTTTGTTTTACTAATCTAAGTGTCTATATTTTGATTTCTTATTACTATACTCTGTAGTTGAGTATACATATGTGAGGAGAAACTCAAGCATTAACCTAGATTGATGATCACTTATATCATTTGTTCAATCAGTAAACCTATAGAGTTAGAGAAGTTTGTAAACCTAGATATGTGAAGTATTAAAACAAGATGTTAAGTTAGTAGATTATAATTATGGTTGTCGTTAATTATGTTTTAAATTCTTGCATTCCAACTGTTTGTTAAAATGTTGGAGTAAAAACATTGATAGACTACCGAGTAGAAGCGAATATGAAGAGAAAATATGATCTTGCTAAATAAAAAATATAAATTCTTGACTACAAAGAGCTTCCACTAACTTTTTTGCCTTCTGCCTCACTGAAATAACATATATTATCTTGCCAATGTAATCATAATTACAATAAAGCCCCAACTTTGGGATGAAGATGACCAACTTGGGTCTATAGTGCTGCAATAAGTAGATGAATATGAATCTGGATCAAAATTAAATCATGCTTGCCCATATTTCTTGCAGTGCACACTTTAGAAAGTGGTCTGGTCATGGCAATGCCATAGCTTGTAAGAACATCATAAATTCGATTCTATTTCTCACAAGCAGAAGATGCATGTTCAGCTACTTTGTGTTCTCTCTTGGTAGTCCGTCATCTTAGCTCAACATCAACCTCCAAGCATTGTGGGCAATGCCAAATTTTGTAGGAACAAACTTCATAGTCTGAGTCTATTTCTTCACAAGTAAAAGACATGTATTCAGGTATGTCGTATTCCCTTGGGTAGCCTACATCTTGCAACCCAACATTAGCCTCCACGTGCCGTATAAATGCCATATCTTGTAAGAACACATTATAATCCGAGTCTATTTGTTCAMAAGCAGAATACACGTGTTCTCCAGGGTAGTCTYCATCTTGRTGCCCAACATTAGCCTCTAAGAGATGTGACAATCCCAGAGATTGTAGAAACACCCCATAATTAGAGTCTATTTCTTCACAATAAAAAGATACATGTTCTGGTATTTCGTGTTCTCCGGGGTAMCCTWCATCWTGTAGCCCAAKATCAACCTCCAAGTGTCGTCYCAARYCCATAGCTTGTAGAAACACACCATAATCCGAGTTTATTTCTTCAGAAGCAYCAAACGTGTGTTTAGATACTRTGTGTTCTCTTMGGTAGCTTGCATCTTGCAGCCCAACATCAGCCTCCAAGRGTCGTGACAATGTCATAGCTTGTAGAATCAAACCATAATTRGAATCTATTTCTTCACAAGCAAAAGACACATGTTCAGGTACTTCGTGTTCTCCTGGGTAGCCTACATCTTCTAGCCAAACATTAACCTTCAAGCGTCGTGACAATGCCACATCTTGTAGGAACACYTCATAATTCAAGTCTATTTCTTCAAAAGRAAAAGACGCATGTTTAGATACTCCGTGCTCTCRTGGGTAGCCTACATCTTGTAATTCAGCATCGACCTTTAGGTTGACATTCACATTCCTTRTAGAAGGATTATTRGYAGTAGTATAGGACTCRGAATTGTCACCCTCTTTCTTTAAAGAGACATCATATTGGACTGGATCTGTATTGTTAGGCTTCCTGGGTCTTCTAACCCTTCTTTTCTCTACAACTGAATCTTTTTGAAGATGTGTTTCCATTGCTCCTTTAATGGTCTAATCTTTGCGAGGGTGCCCAACACTTTTCGTCTTATCAGACGCGATATTTTTCTCCTCCCTGTGCTTTTTCATTCTCATTACAAGTTCAAACCCAGACAAACAATGTTAATTTCGACAAGAATTATATTAACAATAGGAAAAATAATTCTCTATCATTTTCAATATAAATTTGAAATTGAAGAGCAAAAGAAGTCGCATTAGGAGTTGGATTAATTACCTTGTTCGCTACCGGATAATTGATCGAGTTGATGTTGCCCTCCATCACCGATTATTTCCTCTTGACAACTTAGGTCGCCGTTATTCGACCCTCCACGCACTGGCCTAAGCAAATAAAGGTGATAAAATAAAATGTATTAATTTATTGTGAGTAAAAGTTCAGTTACTACTATTATTAAATTCTGATTGGTTTAAATAAGACCAAACCAGAATAACATATTCACCTATACCAAAAAAATAATTTCCCTTAAATTTCTCAAAATGAACGGAAATAATTTAGGAGATAAAATTTCATCAAAAGTAGCACATGAGGGAAATCTGAAAAAGTTTCCCAAAAACTCGCTTCAAAGAAAATTTAACATTCATGTGTCAGGCTACAATTGGTATCCTAGTACAGACCACTACACAAAAATGTAACGAATCGTCTCTCTAAAAGTCGACGTGGTTAAATTTGAACTGTAGATGAGTCCAGTCAAGAGATAAATTCTCTTTCATTTGTTTGTTGCCTAAAATCCTAGGAATTGATTCTGCACTCCACAATCATTTCGCCACTCCAATTTACCCACCCCCAGTCGCTAAATTTTTGCGACCACGTAAAATGATTGGGGATAATTAGCATGGAGTCAGAAATCAGTGCCCTAAATCCACACTTTTCCCCCAACGGCCGAGTCGGATCCGGCTAGACTCTTCTAATTATTTACAGAAATGAGCGTTGCTAAATTTTTGCGAACATGTAAATAGATTGCAATTACATGAGTGCAAAAACATGCACCCAAATCCGCACTTTTTCCCAACGGACGGCCGGGTCGACCGGTCAGACTCTTCTAATTATTTACAAAAACCATTTTGAGATGGAATTGAGCTTCCTCCATAGCTCCTCTCTCTCCCGTTCTCATGCGCTCAAACCCACCTCCCCCAAAACAAACAAACTCCCCATACACAAATCACTGATCATTTCCTCTTTCATTCTCACTTTCATTTGCTTAAAATACCTTGGCAATGAAATAATGGCACTTAGATTGGACTTCAAGAAATTGCAAGAAAAGATGTGAGTTGCTTGAATACATGCGGAAGATTGACTCACTCTTCCGCACTTTCACCATCATTTGGGCAATTCAATTGACCCAATTTCATCACCCCATTTCATTTTACCGGAAGATTAATCGATTCTTCCTGCCAACTTCGGGCTTGCCCGCCCGCGCCGGATCCATGGACCTCATGCTGTTCCCAAGAGGAAGGTAAAAAAAAAAATTAATATCTTTTCAAACACCTTAATTACATTGTTTTTATAATCATTGGTTATTAGATTATTATCTGATAATTGTTTGTTTATTGATTGATATTTGTTCTTTGTGATTTTGGGTTTCTGGTTATAAAGGTAAGATTGGAGCTTGTGTAGTGGTTTTTGCAATTTTGCTGCATTTGTTTTGCCATTGTTTACTTATTTGATCAATTATAGTTTGTTTCAGTGTTATTCATGTGCTTCTATGTATTCAATTCATCCCTTCTTTTGTACTCCGATTTTGCTGCAATAAACTGGATGGCCAATGTTTACGCATTATAGTGATGTTCTTGGAGACTAATTGATAAACTGATGGTTGATTTTTGATTCTAGCTTTGGACACCTTTGAATATCATTGTACCAAATTGGATTAGTTGACCTCTGGGTGGTTGTCATAGTGTGTAAAGCTCGTTGCTGTAATCTGAAAGGTTTTGAATTGATAGTTGGCTGTGAAATGAGACTAAATAAATTGCTAGTTGTGTGGTTGTGCTTTTGCTGTTTGCATGGTGGGACCGCGTATGTTTGAAGCTGTTGCAAATATGTATTCAAAGTGCACTGGATACTTGCTGGATTTGGTGTAGGAGTTTATACGATTCTAATATGGCAATACTAGTTTAAATCAGAATTGTGGCTGTTATTTCAATTTGAGTCCCTAGCCCCCTACTGATGAAGAGGTAGGTTCGATTCCTAGTGTGTGGCCACTAAGTTATGTAGTGAATATTGTGCCGCATATATCTCTCAACTCCCAAGAGACTTTCATAGTTCACACTTCCCCATCTCACATTGGTTACCTTATGTTTTTCCCTCCTCTTCGTATGAGAATAAGAGAGTGAGAAAAGTAGAGAAAGTGTGTGAGTGAATGTACGTCAAGATAATATGAAATTGGATTAGGCTTGTAACTCTTGTCTACCTTCCTCCAGCACATGAAAATATGAAATTGCCCTCATATACATTTAGTAGAACTAGTTGACGGCTTAAATTAATCGAGGTCCTCTTGTATGCTGGCCCATGATAGAAAAGATAGGACTGTAGGAGTTTAAAATCACTTTGCCTCAAAAGAACCGAAGCACATGAAGATGCTTATTTTAAGTGTGATGCAACCAAATAGAAGGTTTCAACTTAAGATGTGTTTGATTATGCTGATGTAACCTTATATCTAAAGAAAACATTCAGATAAGTTTTCTTGAGTTCTAGGTTGTCACATGACACATCTACTATAAGTTTGCTTAATTAGCCAATATTGTTGAGCAAAGCATACCCCTAACCGTGAAAGAAAAGGAGAGCATGAATCGAAACACTAGGTCTTGCTTTTCGTTGAAAATAGGTTAGTATTGATGCTATTGATGTRGGTTATGACACTATTACGTTGTCGTTTCCTTACCTGACACTATTTTGGTGCTGCTTGTGGAAGARAACTTTGACAGGCGTATYAACACAAGAAGTTAGCATCTCTTGATCTACATAGCACCTCTTGATGTGAATTGTTTTTGCTTGATCAGGTTTCAAAGCATAAAAGAGGCATTAGAAATGGGCCAAAGGCTTTAAAACCCATTCCCGTTATTGTCCGATGCAAGTAAGTCTTTTCATCTGATGTATATATTTTTTTCTGAGCTTGACAAGAACTGTTAGCAATACCTTGTGGATCCTGTAGAGTTAATAGTAATGAAGGTTTATTTGAATTAATATTTGGTCAGTCTTGTAAAATCAATGCTTCTTCACAATTATAGTGTGGAGTATGAAATATGTTATCATTATACTTCGAATGGTTACTAAAATTTTGGATGTAGGTAGAGAGGAAGTGCTGAATATGGAAATGTAAATTCAAAAATGAAGTGCAAAATTATTTGTTGGTACCCCAAACAAAAAGTGCAGAGTTAGGAGTAATTGCTAACTTAGAATTTGCTGAATACTTATTAGGGTTGAGATTTTTTGTTTGGGGCTGATTGACAGCACAATCTCACCATTCTTATTTTTCTATGTGGATGTTATAATCTTTTGACCCCTGCATTTGCTTGTTGGCTTTGTAGGTGTTGTGGCCGCGTGAAGTTGCCACATTTCTACTGTTGCAGTGGCCGCAGGGAAGATACCGGTGGGAGAAATGATGCAACCAACTAAAAAGATTGYGCTCTTTCCTTTTWGATCTGTAGTTTTCATTCCATCCCCTTTTCTAGGGTGAAACTTCGAATTTCAAGAGCWATTGRGTGCAAATTTGATCTATCATGCTGAATTCCTTTCGGAAATTYCTAGGCTGTTTTTTTATTCTTGGAAACGTTGGTGAAATGTAACCATACGTGCGTCACTATCCTAAATAGTTGTATTAGTTCATGTTACTTTGAATTTGAGATAACAAATAGAAAAACACCTTTTTCTCAATATTAACTTTTTTGGTGAGTCATGTGCGCGTTTATTTTTAGAGTTGGTTGTTTCAAGCCAAAATTTGATCGAATCAAGATGTCAAATGGAAGATTGGAAAGARAATGAAGAATGGTAAGTGCAGGTGCAAAGGCTACGCAACAATACAGTAATATCGTTCTCAAAGCACATGAGCAAGTGTRTGATGAGGCAGTATAGCAGTAATGCATAACGGAGTGATAAAAATAGTTACCTATGCAAAAATAAATTTACCATCCAATGTAGTAAATGTTACATGAGCTGAAGATTTGCCAACATGGATACAGCAAAGTGAATACAAATGTTAATCTGTCTCTTATACACATCTAGATGTGTATAAGAGACAGGTCTTGGGTAGCCTGCATCTTGCAGCCCAACATCAGCCTCCAAGCGTCGTGACAATGTCATAGATTGTAGAATCAAACCATAATTCGAATCTATTTCTTCACAAGCAAAAGACACGTGTTCAGGTACTTCGTGTTCTCCAGGGTAGCCTGCATCTGTCTCTTATACACATCTACGGTGATCCAGCTGCAAGACGTTATAACACAGTAAGTTTGTATGCACCATTTTATTATTGTAACACAGTAAATTTGGAATCACTTTGACTTACTATTTGACAATAAATCCATCAGCATTTTGGATGTTAACAACAAGAATGTTACAAATTCCCAGTCTAATATCTTTAATTGATTGTAAAAAGTTCAGACCTTAATAAGACATTGGAAGTTTGGAACATCAATGCATTTTTAAGGGCTTGACAAATAAGTAGACTATTATTTTGCAAATACCTACCCTCAAATACTATTTAAGGCTTCTCAATTTGTCATTGTAGTTACACGTTACTACCACACATTAACTTTTCTTCTATAAGGTTGTGGAAGGGCTATATCTTAATGTTACCCCTGAAAAGCCTGAAACAATTAGAGGGATACTGTTCTGCAAGGTTCGACCAAGGCTTKTCATTTCAGTTATTGGTTACTAAATTGGCTTTCATCAAATACAGAAGTTGCTGCAGACAGATTTGAACCTTCTGCTTATCCTAGCGATTCAAACATGAATTATGTAAAGATCACCCAATTGGAGTCAAATGAATAGGTTTTAATACAAGATTCGAAAAAGTAATTTAAGATGAAATGCTGTAAAAAAGAAAGAGCAAAATGAAACACTATTACCCAAATCAAAGCCATTTTTCCACTTAGGAAATGTACTGAATATGTTCAGGAACAAATATAACACTTCACAAGGAGCACTAATTAAATATACTTCTGTGGTAACATCACAGATTMACCAAAATTACATTTATTTACTACAGTTAAAAGAGGAAGAAGGTATATGTACCTGCACTGTAGATGTATTCTCAAAGAAATTTCGCATTATTGGCTTCATGCTTAAAACATCATCAGGAATCCAAGTATCACCCATCTTAGGAAATGTATTAAATGCACGACCCTAGTGAAAGACACCATGTTAATATATGTCAAAAGGAATACAAAACAAAAGCAACTGAGTGAAGGGAAAAAAATTTCATACAGCATCATTTCCAGCAACAAATGCTCCCGAGATCGCGGTGACTCCAACAAGAAGACTCACAGGGATGGCAAGTCTCTTAACTTTTGCTGCACCATTGACCCATGCTAATGACTCAGCTGGTGGTTCAGGCATCACTACAGAAAGTGCAGTCCAAAGAAGACCACAATATATAGCAAAAGCCGAGGTAAGGTGAGCTGCAAGTCGGTAAGGACTCACCCTTGGCTCAGAATATTCAGTTTCAGGTTCCTGCCGATAGAACAATGAATGGTTAAAATGTAACTATGTTTTGGAAACATGAAACCATGAAGAGATGCAGTCCCCGTTTATGTTTGAGGAGATTACCTCAAGGCCACTTTTAACCATCCACCAGCCAATGAGCCCCTGACCAGCCCCWAGTGCAAAGAGAGTTGAAAGCCTCACACCAAGACGTAGGGTAATAAATCCTTTACGTAAGAAATATGAGAATGGTAATGCAAACATGATACCAAGTGCCCTTCCCCACATYCGATGTGCATATTCCATCCAATAAATGAACTTAAAATCTTCAAGACTCATTCCCTTGTTTATGCTGTACAAAAGCCCATAAAACCAATAACAAACATCATCAATGTTGTCTAGCATGCACTCGTATATTCTGGTTGCATTTCAAATTGCACAGAATAACAGATATGAATGTCATCATCTAAAACAATTGCTGCAAATACCATCAAATAACTGGTTTATAGTTGTACA
>SNQN01005822.1:13547-25672 GCA_008642245.1 Bassia scoparia
CTACAGTTCAGTTTGAAACTTCATTTCCATTGAACTCAAAATATTTCCACTCAAACTAAAAATAGCCTTAATTTCAGCGCTTAGAAGTGTTTACACAATAACATGAAATCCAAATTGCAGTAAAAGGGAGTCGTATTAACTATCTAGCACCTACTCTCATTCAACAAGCAATGCGAAAATCAACAACAACAACWTAATGGAAAGATCTTTTTTCTTTTTTCCCAGCAGGCTAGAAATGTGTAAAGCAGAAAATGAGAGTATGCAAGAATCAAATTTTGCACAAATTAAGAGCTCAAGATCCCCTAAATCACAATTAATCATTAAAATTAAAGTAAAAAATTAATCCCCTTTATAATAACCAATCTCCCATGATCATATAGCTAGCAAAATTGAAAAAACTGAAAAAAAATCCAAAAATAAATAAAAATGAAGAACATAATAACATTCAAATAAAACCCAGAAATTTGAGCAAGAATAAAAACCTTGGAAAAAGATGGGATGCGAGAAAAGGCGGCATTTCGAGTTGTGATTGAAGCAGCAGAACCAACAGTTGTAGTGTAAGAGAAGTGTTTGAAACCTTGATTTGAGGAAGCTTTGAAAGTGGTATTATGATTGATTGATCCTTTAGCATGATTATTGTTGAATATGGAATTCAAAGCTTTGTTCTTCTTCAACAAAAATGATGCAATTCTGTTCATCTTTTTTTTTTGTTTGTTTTTTTTGTTTTTCTTGTTTCAGAGGGTTTTAGTGGCTTGAACAGCAAACACGAAGGAGGTTTTAGACTTCCAACGAGTTCTAAGTTCTAACAGTCGTCGACGGTTTTCTTGTTGCCAGTGGATTGCCCAGGACAATGATGGCACCCTTGTTAAATGTTTGCGATTTCAAAAAGGGCACAGGTGGTCAGTCTTTATCACACTACTGATAATTGCCTGCACCGAAAAGAAATAAAGACATCACAACCACGACACAAATGACAAAGCATTACTAACATACCAATTCGAACCTTATAAACTTTATGCATTAATAAAAAGATTTGATTAAAAATTCCATCTTAAGTAAATCCCTCACCGCTTACCAGTCGAAAAACCACAAATAATAAAGGAGACGCCCTCGGTACGAACGGCCACTACAGCGCTAACAAAAAACGACTCAAAGCAGAGAGGGGGGAGGGGGAACTCATTCCGACAAGGAACGAGGGGGGAAGGGGGACTTCAAGACGCCATACCGTCTCTCTCGCACGAGAGGAGAGAGAACAAGAGAGAAGAGAAACTTTGAGTCTATTATTTCACGTAGCAGAAGATGCATGTTCAGACATACTTTGCTGTCCTTTGGTTCCCCAGCCAAGTCTGCAGGAACAACTTATAGTCTGAGTCTATGTTCTTCACAAGTAAAGAGCATGTGTTCAGGTAACTTCGTATTCCCTGGGATACTTAGCAATCTTTGAAACCCAACATTAAGCACTCCAATGTGTAAAAAGACATTATCTTGGAGAAAACATTTAATTAACCCGGAGTACTATTCTTCATAAGGCAGAATACACGTATCAGGAACTTTGTGTCTCACAAGGGAGCCTGCATCTTGCAGAGTCTAGTGGGTGCAAAAACCAGCACCATCACCCAACTTGCTAACAATACAACGTCTTAAGAAAAGGGATTCCGATGCCTCCATGCACCTAAACTATGACTCATGCTGAAATATATGAGGGATCCGTATTAATTAAATATAAACCACCAGTCCAACGAAAGAGTAGGTATATCGATACAAACCACCAGTAAAGATGACCCAAACTCCAAAGAGACCGAGGACACAACCCTTGGTAACAACGCTGGCCACACATAAAAAAAAGCTAAGAGACCGGCTTGAAAAAAGGCCAAAGAGACCACAAAACAACCGGTCTCTAGGTAGTAGGGCTTTTAGGGTAATAGACCAGTTCAATTTCGTCTTATGACAAGAGACTGGTGCTATTGAAAAAACCCGGGTTCTTTTATTGGAAAGGATAAGAGACAATTCTACAAACTAATAATTCAATAAAGAATTTTGATCACGGTTTTGATATTTATATTTAAAAAGGTAAGCAGGAGAGATCCACCTACTTTAACCAGAATAATACAAAAAAACTCACAATAATTATCAAACTCTTCATTAAATTGAAATCGATAGGAGTAGAATTATCCTCAAATTTCTAACAAGAATACATTTCAGAAGTACAATAGATACATAATACAGTACATATTATTAAAATCTTAGAAAACAATACAAACCTAGTAGAAAAATAGACAAAAGTTGGGGTTTTTAAATAACCCCCAAATTTAACCCATGTTTAGAGGCCTAAAAAATTAGAAAAAATCAAAAGCTGGGGTTTTTTGAGAAAACCCCAGCTTTTTGACTATATTAAAAAATAATAATAACCAACGAAATATCTAAACATAAACGAAACACTCCAACTCACTCCAACCCTCCATTGTCAAAGCCCAAAGAACCAAATAAACCCCACCAAAAGTCAAAGCCTACCTATCTCTCTCATCACTTCACAGTAGTTCACGCTCTCATACGTCTCTCTCTCTTCATCTTTTTCTCACTGTCATAACGCCCCTATCTTCACATTTTGGCTTCTCTTTTCTCCTTATTTTCGTTTTTGTTTTAGATTTTTTCGCTGCCGTCCTCAGCGCCTTTGTCCTTTTCAGATCTATCTGAATTTGTAACGTTTTTTTTGAAAGAAAGGTTATTTTTCGTTTATATTTTTTGAAATTCTTCTGATACCAAAATAAATCAAGAGAGTAGCAAATAGATTTTGATCGGTTTTTATTAATTGATTCTACCCTCTAACTTATCAGATGGTGAAGTTATTCATTAAAATCCCTAGAAAGGAGCATGGCAGATCTATAGCATTGAAACATCACTCAAATTCACCCAAAATTAGCCGGGTATTCGCACCCATCTCATCCATTTCAACAGAATGATGCATTATTACTTATTAGTACAAGCTTACTGATATTGAAATACATCGGATTTATGTTTGGAACTTGAATCATATTGTGTAGATTGTTGAATTCTATAATCAATTTGAGTCGGTATCAATGTTGATATTTGATTAATTAATTAGGTTTGAAGAAAGCTGTTTTCATAAATACAATATTCTGTGGGGTATGAACTATAATTTCATTTTAGTCCTTTTCAATGGAAAGAAGCTGATAAAATGATTAATATCTTTAGCATTGTTTTCAAGTATCATTAAACTTTTTTTAAATTATTTTGAAGGTTTCTCCAACTTTGTGCTTGTCTCTAGGATGTTCCATCGCTAATTAAGTAAAGTTTTTTTTTTTCCGCCATGAACAATGTATCTCCGTGGTGTTTGGTTCTTAGTTCTAAGTTGAGTTTAAGCAAGTTGTGAGTGTTTTGAAAGCAATTCAGAACATCTGTTGCAGCTATTAGTATTAGTGTTTGTCTGCTGTCAATCCATTGAAATCTATATGAAGCAATTCACCACTATTGTTACAAGTGGAATGTTAGACATAGATGTTTGATCTAGTCATTATCTGTTGTCTCCTGCAATCGGCCTCTTGACTTTGGGTGTCATTTTAATTGGAATCAGAAGTGAAAGCTATTAATCTAAGAAGTAATAGTAAACTGCTAGCATTTGAAAGAAGATGTGAAGTAATAAAGCCCTGATTAAATTCGAGAACACTCTAATCTTTCCACCAAACGACCAGAATTAGGTGGTATTAGTTAATTAAAAGCTCCAAGTAGATGCACAGATCTGGAGGGTTTTCAATTCTCTCACTTATTTATCGATCAATAGATTTAATTGCAAATTTTCAACAACTTAAAATGTCTTAAAGTTTGGTCCTCTCAATATCTTTCACTTTCGTATAAATGTTATCACACTAACTACGTATCAACATTTTATTTCTGATATAAAATACTATATAACTGGACAATAACAATATTTCCTATCATTAACTATACTTTGTGGCCATAAGTAAATTAGGTGAGGGATAATTTTACTTATGTTACAATAGGCAAATAGCAATACTAGGTTACAAAATGTTGGGGATAATCATAAGTCATTTGCAACTAGCATTATCCAGTTACATAATGGAAGTTCCCTTAATTGCCCAATGCTGGCTGTAGTTCTTTCAACAGTTGTGTTTGGGTTCCAAACTCTATATGGGCAATCTCCTGTAGCTGGCTAAAGACCGGCAACCTGAGTATGGTTACTGTTTGATTGGACTGTGTATGATGGTGCGTGGTGGTGCGTGGTGTCAGTCCGCCTCCCTCCTCTTCTCATCCTCACTTTGCCTCTCTCCTCTCTTTCCTTTTCCTTTTTTTATTTTTCGATCTTTCTCATCTTGTTGATTTTTTGTGTGTTTTGCGATCTTTCTCATTTTTTTATTTGTTGTTTGCATTTTCTGATATGGGGTTTTTAATTTACTTCGTTTTTTTTCTTCTCATTTTCATCTAAATTTTTTTACTGTAATTTGACATTTGTTCTAATACTTTTACTGTAATTTTTTTTTTCAGGATGGCAAGATGAAGATGATTTGAAGATAGCAAGATGATGATTTGAAGATCTATGTTATTTCTCCATGGATTTATTTACATGTTTAATTATTAAATTTATTGTGTAATTTTTAATGTACTCTAATCAATTACCTCCATCAATATATATATACAAGTTTTTTTTTAATGAGTGTAATTTATACTCATTTATTTGTATTTTTTTACCAAATTTTAATGGGAATAGATATTTATATGTATATGTGAAAATAAAAAAATAAATTTAGCCCATGTTTTGTCTCTCATTATACAATGAGAGACAAAACATGGGTTAATTTTTTATATATATATACCGTCAAAAGCTGGGGTTTTTAGCTAAAACCTCAGCTTTTGTCAAAAGCTGCAAACTCAAAAGCTGGGGTTAAAAACCCCAGCTTTTGAGCCCTAAATAACCCCAGCTTTTGATGATTTTTCTACTAGTGAAAATTACAAATATATGACACTATTTAAACTTCTCCCTCTGAACAGCAGCCCCGTCAGTCCGCGCTGCACCGCCACGTTTGCCCGCTGCACTACCAKGCRTGCCCACTGCCCACCACGCCAACACAACACCAATCAAAATCAACAAACAATCAGATTTGAAAAAGAAAATTCAGAAAAACAATCAAATTGAAAATTAAATTCGAAAACAAAATTTGAAAGCAGATCTGAAACANGAGTTTATTTCTTCAGAAGCAGAAGACGTGTGTTTAGATACTCTGTGTACTCTTGGGTAGCCTGCATCTTGCAGCCCAACATCAGCCTCCAAGCGTCGTGACAATGTCATAGATTGTAGAATCAAACCATAATTCGAATCTTTTTCTTCACAAGKAAAAGACACATGTTCAGGTACTTCGTGTTCTCCTAGGTAGCCCACATCTTCRAGCCAAACATCAACCTTCAAGCGTCGTGAKAATTCCATATCTTGTAGGAACACATCACAATTCAAGTCTATTTCTTCAAAAGTAAAAGASGCATGTTCAGATACTTCGTGCTCTCTTMGGTGGCCTATATCTTGCAACCCAATATCAGCCTTTAGGCTAACATTCACGTTCCTTCTAGAAGGATTATTCGGAGCAGCATATGCCTCCGAATTGTCACCCTCTTGCTTAAAAGAGACATCATATCGAACTAGATCAGTATTGTTAGGTTTCTTGGGTCTTTCAACCCTTCTTTTCTCTACAGTTGAATCTTTTTGGAGACYTGTTTTCATTGCTCCTTTAGTGGTKTAATCTTTGCGAGGGTGCRTGACACTTTTCGCCTTATCAGACGCGATATTTTTCTCCTCCCTGTGCTTTTTCATTCGATTCACAAGTTCAAACCAGATCATTACAATTGTAATTTGTTCGATAAGTGGATATATTAACAATATGGAAATAAAAAATTCTCTATCATTTTCAATGAATTTGTGAAATTGAAGGAAAAAGGAAGGTTTAGATTAGGAGTTGGATTTAATTACCTTGTTCACTACCGGATGATTGATCGAGATGGTGTTCCTCACCACCGGATTATTTTCCTCTTTGACACCAGGTCGCCGGTTATTCGACCCCTTCACGCATTGGCAAAGAAAGTAAAATGTGTTAATTTGTTGTGAGTAAAAGTTCAGTTACTACTACTATTAAATACTGATTGGGTTTAAATAGGACCAATGCCAGAATAACAAATGTCACACATACCAAAAAATAATAATAATGTTCATTAAATTTTCTTAAAAAAGGGGAGGGAAATAATTTAGGGATAAAATTTCATCCAAAAGCCTAAGTAGCACATGGGAGGAAAGTCTCAAAAAAGTTTCCCAAAAACTCCCTGAAAGAAAATTTAACGTGTCATGTGTCAAGCTACAGTTGGTTCCCGTACAGGACCACTTACACCAAATGTAACGGAATCGTCTCTCTAAAGTTGGCGTGTTGAATCCGAATTCTCAATTATTTACGGCACTTATAATTTGACAAATTGACAAAACATTATCCGACATACATATAACCTATGAACTTTTATGGCATTAATTAAACAAGATTTGATTAAAATCGGTCTTAAACAATTTCCCTTATTGTGAAGCAATACGGACTGTGAGTCACGCAGATTTAGGGCTATGTCTATTCCGTTTATGCGTAATTACTCGTCCCATTGTTAACATATGTAGTCTTCCTAAAATTATGACCAATAATCATGAAACCCTGCTAACCAAGGTCCCAACTAAGACTGTAGGGTATTTATCGATCAGCAAACCACAGTAAGATGACCCAAACTCCAACAGAGACCGGAGGAACACACGCTTGTACAACCTGCCTAGCCTACTACAAAAAAAAGCCTAAGAGACCGGTTGAAAAAGGC
Source organism: Bassia scoparia (assembly GCA_008642245.1). Lineage (NCBI taxonomy): Eukaryota > Viridiplantae > Streptophyta > Magnoliopsida > Caryophyllales > Amaranthaceae > Bassia > Bassia scoparia. Next base: position 20,418 of record SNQN01005822.1, read on the forward strand.
CAAAGAGACCACAAAACAATAACGGTCTCTAGGTGTAGGGCTTTTTAGGTAAAGACCGTTCATTTTCGGTCTCTTATAGCCGAGCAAATGAGACTGGTGCTTAGAAAAACCGCGTCTCTTAGTTGACTGGGATAAGAGAATCAGATCTGACAAACTAACCGGTCGTCTCTATATAGTAATATAATGTATTTTATTACATCAAAAGACGGTTTGATGCACAACCGGTCTCTTTGTTTATTTTAATAATTAAAAAAAAGTACAGCAGGAGGGAGGTCCCACCTACTTTATTTCACAGAAATATATCACAAAAAAAAACTCAAATAATTATCAAACTCTTCATTTTAAGTTGAATTCGTGAGTAGTAGAATTCTCCTCAAATTTCTAACAAAGAATACATTGTCGATAGTACATAGTTACATAAAATACATACATTATTATTTAAAATTCTTAGAAATACATACAAACACTAATAGAAAATAGACAAAAAGTTGCAGAGAGGGTTTTTTAAAAAAACCCCACAATATTAACCATGTTAGAGGTTAAAATTAGAAAAATCACAAAAGCTGGGGTTTTTGAGAAAACCCCATGCTTTTGACTATATTAGTAAAAAAATAATTAATAAATAAACCAACGAAATATCTAAACATAACGACACTATTCACTCACTTTCCTAACCCTCCTTGTCAAAGCCCAAACCAAAATAAAACCGCCAATCATAGCTAACCTATTCTCTCTATCACTGTGCATGGTAGTTCACCCTCATCCACTTTCTCTCTCTTCTCTTGTTATCTCTATCATCGCTCTCTTCTTTCTCTACTCTTTCACCATTGGCCTTACTTTGTTTTTCTCCTTTATTTTCGTTGTTTTAGAGTTTCGCTGCCGTCCTCGCCGCCTCTTGCTCTTCAAGTACTATCTGAATTGGTAAGGTTTTTTTGATAAGATATGTTCTTTTTCGTTTATATTTGTTTGAATCTTCTGTATCCATGTTAGAATAAATCAAGTAGTAGTAGCAAATAGATCTGCTTCGGTTTTTATTAAATTGTCTACCTCCTATATTTTATCAGATTGGTGAAGTATTCATTAAAATCCCCTAGAAAGGTAAGCAATGGCAAATCATAGCATTTTGAAACATCACTCAAATCGCCCAACAAATTAGCGAGGATTCGCACCACTCATCCATGTGTTCAACCAGAATGAACATTATTACTTATTAGTAGCTTACTGATTTTGAATACTCGGATTTATGTTTGGAACTTTTGAATCATCTATGTGTGGTAGTTGTTGAATTCATAATTTCAATTGATGTCGGGTATCATGTTTGTTATTTGATTAATTAATTAGGTTTTGAAAGAAAGTATTGATTTTCATAAATAACAATATTTGTGTGGTTGTATTGAAACTATAATTCTTATAGTCTTTAATGAATAGAACATGATAAACTGAACTTTAGCTTTAAGTCTCTAGGAGTTCCATTTGTGCTTTGTCTCTAAGGATGTTCTATGCCTAATAGTAAGTTTTTTCCCATGACAATGTTCTCCTGGTGTTTGGTCTTAGTTCTAGTTGAGTTGCAGTTGTGATGTTTGAAGCAATTCAGAACATCTGTTGCAGTATTAGTCATTAGTGTTTTGTCTCTGTCAATCCATTGAATCTATATGATGCAATTCACCACTTTGTAAAGTGAATTTTAGACATTGTTTTGTTAGTCATTTGATGTTGTTCTGCCTGTCAATGGCTCTCTTGATTTGAGGTAGTCATTTTATTTTGGACAGAAGTTGAAGGCTATTAATCTAAGAAGTAACTAGTAAACTCTAAGCAATTTGAAAGAGATGTGAGTAACTAAACTCCTGATATAAAATCTCTGAAACACTCTAATCTTTCACAATCACGAGCGACAGTAATAGGTGTGTATTATGTATATAAAAGCCTCCAAAGTAGCATGCACTTAGCAGCTACTTGGAGTTGGTTCTCAATTCTCTCACTTTTTATCGTCAATAGATTTATTGCAAAATTTTCGACCACTTAATGTCTTTAAAGTTTGGTCCTCTCATTCTTTCACTTCGTATAAATTATCCACTAACTCGTATCACATTTCCTTTCTGTATAAAATACTTATAACTGGACAATAACATATTTCCTATGATTACTTCATAACTTTGTGCCATGAAGTAAATTGAGGTGAAGGGAGTAATTTTCTTTAGTTACCAATAGGCAATAGCAATACATAGGTTAACAAAATGGGATTATTATAGTTATGCAACTAGCATTATCCAGTTACATTAAGGAAGTTCCTTAATTGCCCAATGCTGGCTATAGTTCTTCAACAGTGTGTTTGGTTCCAACACTCTATATGGGCAATCGTCCTTGTAGCTGCTGCAAAAGACCGTCAAACCTGAGTATGGTACTGTTGATGGACTGTGTATGATGTGCGTGTGGTGCGTTCATCGCCTCCTTCTTCTCATCCTCACTTGCCTCTCTCCTCTCTTTCCTTTTCCTTTTTTTTTTTCGGAGTCTTTACTCATCTTGTTGATTTTTGTTGTTTTGGATCTTTCTCATTTTTATTTGTTTTTGCATTTCTAATAATATGGGTTTTTAATTTACTTCGTTTTTTCTTCTCATTTTCATCTAATTTTTTTTACTTTAATTGACATTTGTTCTTAATACTTTTACTGTAACTTTTTTTTCAGGATGGCAAGAATGAAGATGATTTGAAGATAGCAAGCATGATGAATTGAAGATTTGAAGATCTTAGTATTTTCCATGATTTTATTACATGTTTAATTATTAAATTTCTGTGTAATTTTATATGTCTAATCAATTACCCTCATCAATATATATACAAGTTTTTTAATCAGTGTAATTTATACTCATTTTTTATTTTTTTACCAATTTTAATGGGAATAGATATTTTATTTGTATATGTGAAAATAAATAAAAAAAATTAGCCCATGTTTTGTCTCTCATTATACAATGAGAGACAAAACATGGGTTAATATTTAGTTATATATATATATAATATATATAATATTTATATATATATATATATATATATATAATTATATTAATATATATATTCACCTCAAATAATACCGCTGTTTTTCAAAACTGAACAGACTCAAAAGTGGGTAAAAACTCTCAGCTTTTGAGCCCTAAATATAACTCAGCTTTGAATGTTTTGTTCTACTAGTGAAAATTACAATATATGACACTATTTAACTTCTCCCTCTGAACAGCAGTCCCGTCAGTCCGCGCCTGCACCGCCACGTTTGCCCGCTGCATACATCTCAAGCCTGCCCACTGCCCACCACGCTGAACACATCACACCGAATCAAAATCAACAAACAATTGATTTGAAAAAGAAATTCAGAAAAACAATCAAATTGAAAATTAAAATTCGAAAACAACAATATTGAAAGCAGATCTGAAAACTATATAAATTGAAAACCTTAGAAAAACAAAAAAAAAAAAAAACTCAAAATTACATATGAAAAAACAAAAATCAATAAAAAACTCATACAAACAATACGTAGATCAAAAAAACGAAAAAAAAAATGAAGTGAAAATCGAAGAACAAGAGACAACAAGAAAAAAATACTGAAAAATGAAAACAACGAAGCAAAAATTGACAAACAAAAATAGTGAAATAACAAAACAGAATAAAAACAGTAGTAAATTAAAAAGATTGAAAAATAAAAACAGTGAAAATCGGAAAACAAATTAAGAAAAAGTGATGTTTTCTACTTGAATTTTGAATTTCTTGACTTGTTTTCAACTTTAATATATATTTTAAAAAAACAAGTAGAAAACAAAAGTAAGAAATATATCTAAAATCAAAAATCAAGTAGAAACAAAGTAAGAACAACAATCTAAAATCAAAAAGAAAAAATAGTAAAAAGAAAAAGTAGATCAATGGCGAAAAATATAAAAAAATCAGAACAAAAAAATCAAGAAATGAAACAAATCAACGAAATTTTAAAAAAAAAAAAAATTAAGCAAAACAATCCCACCGATCTAATGATTCTGCTCAGACTGAAAAACACAAAATTATAAAAAAACCCAGATCTATAACAAAGAAAACCAAAAACCCCAAAAATAGCAGAAAAATCTAAACAAAATAGAATATCCAATAATATAAATTTACCATTAAATACCTTAGAAAAACAAGAAGCTTGTTAAATCGGAGGACGAACAGTGTGTGATTGAAGGTGTGTGAGAGATAGGAATTAGTTGCGTGTGTTAGAGAGGAGAACGAACAATCCTGAAATTTGAATGAAGAAGTTACGTGAGATGAGAGAGGAAAGAGGAGAGATAAGATAAAAATGTAGGAAGTGAGAGAGAGAGAAGCCGTTGCTTGGTTTTAAAGAGAGTGATGAGGAAATACCGGAGTTAATAAGACAGCTGTTACCAATATAAAATAATTATTTTTTATAGAGAGAGAGACCATTCTAAAGAATGGGTCTTTTATATTTATTTAAGAGATGGTTTTTAAAAACCGGTCTCTTAGATGGATTAAGAGACCGGTATTGTCAATAATCGGTTTCTTAAAGTAAGAGAGCGGTACCTGACTCACCGGCTTCTTAAAATGGTGATTTTGGTCTTTTGTGTGATGGTAGTGAGTGTACTAGCCTTTTCGGCTTGATAGCCGCCGAACAAAAGACTTATACTCAGCCAAGGTCTCTCCTTAGAATAGAGAAGATCAATGGGAAGGATCCAACAATCCTAGCATTGCAATAGATCAGAAATACCCAAATCTCAGAGGACACCATTATGAAATTCGGCGGAAGAACAAAAAAAGAGTGAAACTACCGAAAAGAAAAGCAAACAGCAAACGACAACGACAACGACACAACCCCAATCTCAAACGCCCTCCAGAATTTGACAATGATACGAGGATATAAGGATGTATCGAAACCGCACCCTCCCTCGAACTACTACCTCGAAAAACCACCAATGGGGGAGGATACGAAAGAGACACCCGTCATCGAACCCACTCGCGCTAGCATAACGACTCAAGGCAAGAAGAGGGTGGATGGACTCATCGGCGAAAGGAAGGGCTCGGCGCGCCAACCCGATCAGTGAGTTTTCCGATGAACCGATATAGCAAGAAAGGCTGAGAGGACAAGAGAGAGTGAGAACGAACAAAAATCCTAGCCTAAAAAGGGAACTCCTCAAACCCTACCTCTCTCGCCTCTCGCGAGAGAGAAGACTCATAAAAAATTAGTTTTTATGTTTGATTTTAGTTAAAATACACATTGATA
>SNQN01005822.1:25976-42159 GCA_008642245.1 Bassia scoparia
TGCGACAGGTCAATCTTAATACCATGCTTAATCTATTTGTGCTATATTATTACGGGCCAACACTTATCCACGTGATAAGCGATTGTAGACATTTTATAAAGCTTATATATTCATTATAATAAACTTTTAAATATCAGGAAAAGTTGTAAGATTACATAGTTTTGAGGATTCTAATCAATCTGAGTGACATAAATGTATGGGGTTCCGTAATTATGTGTAACTTTTGGGTCAGTTCTTTGCTTCTTAATACTCCGAACAATTAAAAATTACATGGGCAAAGATAAGAATATCTACATGGTAACACATTTATCATGCCATATAAGTAAATGGGCTCTTTCTCCAAGTAGGAGGAGTACCAACAAATAAGAATGATGAGTTTGGGTTTGAAGCTAGTCTGTACGTGATCCGTTCCACCAACCGGTGTTCATATCCACCCTGTTATTTTGTAATGTCCAAATTTTGGAATTCACAATCGTGAAACTATTGGTATTTCTCCTACTTGTGGGGGAAGAGTCCATTTGCTTTATATGGGCTATGACAATGTGTTTGTACCATGTGAGTCATATTTTTTATGGGCTCATGCGGCTCATTGATGATTGTTTTAGTAAGAGGCTGATATTTATTATATTTATTTTTTTATGTGGAATATTGAGTAGTAATACAAGCTGGTAATCAAAACATTCAACATCATTTCACGCACAAACATAGAGAAGCAAAGAGTAAGGTGTGTGGCTTCTACATTGCGGCAGCCTGTTTTTTGCTTCGATCGAGATCAAATGAGTTTCGATTCGCACCAATTTTGACACACGTTCCTGCCATATTTAACTGCATTATAATCCAATGGTTTAATTTTCATTTGTGTGCTCTCGAAGTTGGTATTTTCTAACAGGATAAAACCCATTATTTGTATTTACCACATTTTGAGTGATGTATGTTGAATTGTATGTTCCAAGCTTGTTGCTTGATGAGTTATTTGTGCCCCGAATAAAATAGGAACACAATTATACTTTGTACCCACTTATTATTATTGGTGCGTGATTAGTGGAAGGTTGATGTCAGGTTAATAGTACCCATGGTTTTCTTCTCGCTTTGAGTTTCCACGTAAATTCTTATGTGTGCTTTGATTTCTGTTTTGTGAGCTGTTTATTGTGCATAATTTCCATTCATATAAGCTTATCTGAGATTTTTGTGCATTTGCCCTACAAAAACTTTGGAAAGAGTGTTTTTCGCTTTCGCTTAATATTATGTATGGTTTGTGTGAGTTTTTCCACCAACAACAAACATGAATCCTCATTTTTGTTGGATCCAATAGTCATAGTCATTGACTCATTGTCATGTCTAATCTGAAGTGATGATTGTACGTTTGTACATACAAGTTTTATTTACTCATAAGAGCATCCATATTCATGGGGAGGGAATTGAAGCTCCACATTTCATAAATTTGACATTTGTGGACCTTTTCATGAATGTGGATTGGTTCCCATCTCAAAGAAAAATAAGTGGAGGTTAATCTAAAGGAATCTTCCCATCTCATTTACGTGGGCCCTTTTCTTTTTTCCATTTTTTAACAAAACAATGTGGGTCTCATTCCCATTAAAAATAATGTTAAGTTGGTGGGAAAAAAATGTGGTTGGGTGTGAAACATAAGAGAGAGAAAACAAATGGAGAGCCTCATGAATGTGGGTATAAAATTGTAAAATGAGAAGGTTTACAAATTGAGTTAGTGAAAAGTGATGTGGATTAATAAGGTGAGGAGAGAGATAAATGGGGAACCCAATGAAGGTTTATGCTCTTAAAGTACCATTTAAATATGGGAAATGATATTCGAAGTCGCAAACAACTTAAAACGAAATCGCATTTTTCAAACAAACTTCGATTATTGTCCTTACCCAAAAACATACCCACCACCTCGCAATCACCACGGACGCCCAAACTAGGCGGCCGAGCCATGGGGTGCTTCGCCTAGTTTGGACGACATGCATAATTTGAAGTCCAAACCATGCCATGGGCTCCCTCTCCTGGTTTGGGCGCCTGACATGGTATTTTAAAAAAATAAAAAATAAATTGCGACATCGTTACGGTGGCGTGGGTGGCTGTTGGGCCTAGTGGTGTTGGGCGTGGATGGCAGTTTGACGTGGTAGTGTTGGGTGATTAGGGAGGTGAGAAGASGAAGYACAATAACGAAAGTTCATATGAAATTYCYACTTTTTAAGTTATTTGRGATTTCGTTTAGCATTTCAGTTCAAYTAATGTAGTTAGAAAGCACAGTTTCACATGAAACAACCATATATGTGACTATGTGAGCAAAGGCAAAACAGTGCGTGGTGGTTCAATACATAAGCAAACAACATCCATCAACATAATTCCAATGAACACTCAAGAATAAGAACATAGTACAATGTGAGGATTTTTCATCCTTCACACAGAGGCGATCCCTGGCTATGTCCAAAAGTCTATTTTATATCTACGAGATTGTCCGTGTGTTACATACCCTCCGTTACGTTTTAGATGCAACACTTAATATTATTTAAAAGATGTAAAATATTCAAGTAATGTTGCATTTAAAACGTAACGGAGGGAGTTCAATTTGAGAGATGTAAAATATTCAAGTAATGTTGCACACGACTCAGACTGTGTGTGAGGAGGCTAATTGCCCTTCCTGTGGCCTATTCCTTAAAGTAGTAATGAGAGAACTTATTTCGATGTTTTGAAGATCATCAATGATATAAAAGCCAGAAGTAACCATACTATGACTCCTTTCCTCGTTAAAGACTTTWATATGTAGTGTAGCACTGTAATAATCCTTATGAGGGCGGAGAACCCGRTCTTCCGTGAGCATACCGGGTTGCTCAATCTTCAATTTCCACCCGTTTGACGGGTCCGACAACTTGATGTCCTTGAACTCCTTGAGGGCATCGTTCCAGTAATGTATGTTGTARCTTTTTGYGTACCWGTGGTAAGGCAAGCAGCCCACACACTCATTCGACTCCGATTRTCCTGCTTCGATTTGAACTTCTTTTCCTGTATACGGGTTTGTAAATATCAAAACAGCTCCCGTGTTGTTTGTGATTTTTACTATTTTAATCCATCCATAGCTACGCTGCAGCTCCTCCTCACCGCGATCGTGTTCGTGTTGGTCCTGCTCCTGGACCTTCTCGTTGTAGCTTGCCATTGCTGTTGCAGCACAAAACTAAATATCAACAAACAAAATCAAGTAATTCATAATAATTGCATTGCAATCACCTCATATAAGATAATGTAAAAATAATTTTCACTTAAAACAATCAATTGCAAAATTAATTTTTCATTGTCTAGTTGTATGATAGGAAAATAATGGGTAAAAAAATGAAAGATGTAAAATGAAAGAAAAATGTTTTTCCGTCATTTTGAAAGGAAAATAGTTTGTCTATAGTTGAGAGAGATACAGATTTACGAATTGAGAGTACATACTATGTACGGTTTTGCTAGCTTGGTATACTTTGTTATTGACTTCTTGTTGTTGATGTTGTTTGTTGTAGGCTTGTAACTTCAAGTCTATATATATACTCGATCGTTTGCATACTCTACCACGTTACCATGTTTTGATAAATTAATATGAAGTTCTATCCAAACAATTTATAGGTTTTATATATACCTTGTCGCATTTGAATACATGGTGTGACGACATTTATTTATTAGAAAAATATTTATTTTTTTTACATATAATCTCGTTTAATCTCTATTTTATTTATAAAATTGACCCGATATAATATGTTTGTAAAAATTAATCAATTGAGAAAAGTAATCCCTATGACTGTCTCTTATACACATCTAGATGTGTATAAGAGACAGCTCTACCACGTTACCATGTTTTGATAAATTAATATGAAGTTCTATCCAAACAATTTATAGGTTTTATATATACCTTGTCGCATTTGAATACATGGTGTGACGACATTTATTTATTAGAAAAATATTTATTTTTTTTACATATAATCTCGTTTAATCTCTATTTTATTTATAAAATTGACCCGATATAATATGTTTGTAAAAATTAATCAATTGAGAAAAGTAATCCCTATGATTTTGTTTCGGCTAATAAAACAGTAATGCTAGTTATCTATCAAAAGAGTATCCTCATTATATCGTTAGAGGAATATCCATCACTGTAAATTCGTGATGATAGCTCCAATTAATTATTTAATTATCTTATTTATGAGCTCGTGAATCTTCTGGCATGTGAGAACATAAGACTTTTCTGAATGATTAATACTCCGTAAAATTTAAGAAAATTAAGTACTCCATCCGATTTGTAATAATGTTTTATGCATTTTCTATTTGGGAAAAAATTAGGAAAATGTATTATAATGTGAGTGTGGTTAAAAAGTTGGAGAGTGTGCGTGTAAAAGAAGAGAAAGTATGGAAAAGTAGGGGTAACAAATGAAATGTGTGATTAAAAAATATTAAAAATCTTATAAATGAGGAAATTGCACTAAACATTAAAAATCGAAGGGAGTATGTGACCTCCTAACATAAGATTGCACGTAATTATTACTTGGTAAGCACTAATAAGCAAGTCATTCAAGTTGCAACACATTCCTTCGTTTAAAATATGTTTATTTCCTAGCTATAATAATTGTTGTGTGCAAAATAATAGGAGAGTGTTATTTAGTAGGACTTTTTCTTTGAAAAAAAACAACTTATTTATAAACTTTATTGGTTGGTATGAAATTAGTTGAAGGGCCAAACGGGTGACATGCTAATGTTTGTTTGTTTTATACTTTTATGCGAGGGAATAATGTTTTTTTTTTTCGTTTTCAACTCACTTTTTTATTATCCGAATTTATTTGATTTTTTTAAAAAAGAAACGAAGTTGAATAATATGTTACTCCGTAACCAATATTTTTCTTGGTAAGTCACAATTTCTATTTATAACATCTAAAGCATCGTTTTCGTCAACAGTTTAAGTTCATAGTCGAGGTCTCGAGGACTTATCCATCATAGATTGGAGCTTATTATTGATTCGATCATTTTAATTACCGCGTTAATTTTATTTCAAAATAGTCATCTCATCTAATTGATTTATAAATTAGAGCTTATTGATTCGATCATTTTAGTTTAATTATATTTCAAAATCGCCATCTCAAAATAGCGTACGTTAATTATATATTGCAAACTAGAGGTTGGTTAAACTTAAATTAATTGGTTTAAGACTTGAAGTCGTTTTATATTTCTTTCTATCACTAATCATATAATTGTCAATGGTTGGCTGTCAAACAATCATAAGGGCCTCACCAAACTTTTATCAATCTTTGTAAGAGGTTATTTGATTCAAAAGGTTGGAAATCGAAATGATATATATGAAAATTATAATAACCCTACTAGAGTTTGACATGTGGGAATCAGTGATGGAGCCACAAAAAAACATATTGAGGGGATGAAATACAGACATTTGAATAAAAACTTTTTTTAAAAAATTGCTATAAAAATTGTTAGTTTAATGTAATACTCAAAATTTATAGGTTTTTTTTCCAAATAATTACAAATCAATAAATCTAAAAATCGAAATAATTACCAAATTAACTTTGAAATTTAATTAATTATTCAATACAAAATGCTCAATGACTATATATGAAATTACACTTCAAGCGATTACCATATTTGACTAGCAAACTTTAGCTAGCTGACTGTTCATTCAGCACCAAAAAAAAAAAAAAAAAAAAAAACATCCATAAAGCAACAAACAAATTAGTAAGCCCACTAAGTTACAAGTTACAACAACAACTATCACTAGTTTTCTATGCATGGGATACGTATGGTGATATTTTAGTGATTTAATATATCAACAAACTAAGAGAATATTTTACTATTGAAAGAAAATATAATAATGTGCTGGGTATATATTAATACGACATTGTTAAGTTTATATTGTACTTTATACGTAGTGTAAATAACCAGGTTGAAAATTGTTTGATGGTTTCTGTACAAAATGAATGAATTGTCTGATGATATGCATAAAATTGGATTTCTACTTTAGTTATTGACTTATTGATAAAAATTTAGGGAAATTCCCAATGGTAGGTAAGAGTTTTCGTGGATTCTCACTGGTAGGTACGAGTTTTTTTAATCCCAATAATAAACACGAAGTTGTGTTTCATTCTCAATCGTAAGCATATTAAGAAATATTCTGTTAAAAATAAGGAATATTCCGTTAAAAATTTAACTATGGTTTATACCCTTTCTCTAACCTCTTCTCCTCATCTCTTACTCACTTTAAACCACCTATTCTAATTTTAATCCGACATTAAAAATAAATAAAAACAGTGTTCTCCCCAAGGAGATTGCATCGCAATAATAAAATGACAGTGATTTCAACCTTGCACGCCACTCCTCTTCGGCCAAACAACTGGTTCAGGATCATTGAGAGAGAAAATGAGACTTCACTATCACAAGGTAAACCGACCAAGCAAACAAAACAGACATCACATCTAGCCATCTAGGCACCATTGCATAAAACTAACACAAATTGTACATATTTCCAATTGTTCTAAATAACGAAACCAAATTCTTCAATTTTCCATTAAGTAAAATCAATTACTACTAATGCTATGTCCAGTTCAACTTATTTAAGGATTATAGTGCTTATTAAAAAAAAGAGTTCAGATAAGATCAGATTATACTAGATAAGAAAAATTTTGATCAGACCAGAAAATACTGAAAACAAAAAACAACTACAATAAGTTCAGATCAGATTAGATCAGAAAAATTCAAATCAAATCAGATCAGATCAAACCAGAAAAATTCAATTCAGATCATATCAGATCAGAAAAGTCCCGATAAGAAAAATTCGGATCAGAAAAATTCTGACGAACTGAGCATAGCCTAAATATCATAAGATTAAGGTTTGTGTTGGGTCAAATTTGGGGTTTATTCTTCGAAAAATTTGTTTGATTTTTGAGAAAATATATGGGTTCGAATTTTACTGGTTTTATTTTGGGAAAATTTGGAATGAATTTTGTGGGTTTATTTTGGGAAATTGGAATGGTTTTCTTGAGTTTATTGATTCGAAAGGGAAGGAAATTTTCTGAGTTTATGATTCTAAGGGAAGGGAATTTGGAATGATTTTTCTGGGTTTATATTGGGAAGAAAGATGATGATGCTAGATAATGAAGGATGAAGGATGATGAGCTATGAAGCAGTTGCGGTCAAATGGTGGTGGTGTCGGTGGTTGATGACTTGATGGTGGGGTGAGTACTGATGGGCTGATGAATGATAGAAGGGGAAACTTTATTATTTTTGTAACTTGTAAATTTTTTAACTATAGTTAATATTTAACACTTAGTTAATAGAAAAATAAGCAACTAAGATTAAGGTTGAGAATGAGCTAAAAACACATGCTTATAATTGAGATTAATAAAAACTCATACCTACCATTGAGAATCCATAAAAACTCGTACCTATTATTGGAAATTTTCCAAAAATTTATGATGTTTAGTTAATAAAAATAATTTTTCAGAGTAACCACTTTAAAGAAATATCAATTTTAATTTCCTCGTTGTGATTGTAACAAGTTGATTGAAATAATCTACTCTGTAATTTGATTACTTTTAGATTGATAACTAAAGAATGAATTTTTTTAGTACAAGTAGTAGTGTAAACTCACATCAGTCACATGATTATAATATGTTCAATTTACTAAAATAACTTTACTCAAAATAACGAAGAAGGTTTAGTAAGGGTAATAGCTAGTGTAATCTCAATTGATTATAATATATTCAATTTATCAAAAAAACTTCACTAAAATATTGATTGTAGAAGGATTAGTAAGGGTAGGGAGGTAAACCACCACCACCACCTCCCCCCTTCCCTTATATAATAGAGGTATACTTGTTTAAGACGAAACACTAGATAATACTTAAATGTGACATAATCATGTTCTACATACAAATATACAAATTAACCCACAAATAATTATAACAAGTTATTTGAACAACCGAGCTTCTGATTTCCACACTCCTTCGGGAAATTCGCACTCCAATTTAGCGACCAATTTGGCAAAGCAAAGTTAAAGCAAACACAAGAAAGGCGAATATTCAAACAAGTTCGTCAAAGCCTCACAACCACAAACCTTTCCTATATTACAAGCAAACAAATTAAACCCTCTCTAGAAAAAAGCATTGTCCAAGCCCGACTAGGCTGATACTCCACAATGTTTCGTCCATGGAAAAATGGGGCAACACTAGCACTCAGGAACTACAACGGCCTGATTCTAAAAGAATACGTAGATAGCCTCTCCCTAAGGTTCGACCAAATCAAATCAAAAGAAATAAAATAAACAGGTCACATTAATCATTATGTTGGTTCGATTTTTCTAGAAGTTCGTTTGAAGTATAAAATTTTAGTCTAGAACTTGACATAGACTTGAGTTTGAATCAACATCTCTTAGCTATCCTCATTAATTCCCTCATCATTGTCACCTCTAGTAACAAATTTGAATCTTTTATTTTCTAGATCTCTATCTTTTCTTTTTACAACTCTCAACACTCTCTTACTCTCCTTAATGTTGGTCAGTCTCTTCCTCATCCAATAGAACTTGTGCACTAATTAACTCTGACAAGCCTAAGAGGCTTTGCTTCGATAGTGCCATATGTAAGTATGACATAGAATTTACCTCTCAAATTTTGGGAGATTGAAACATTAGACGAGTCCTCATTCCTTGTTATTTTCTAGAAGGAGCGATAGGCTCAAGTTCAAGACTTGAGTGGTCATAGTTAAATTAACAAGCAGCAGAAATGACACATCAATGGTAATTCCACCAAGATTGGGGGCTTGCATCATCATTAGAGTCTCCATGCATGCAAAGAATTGTACAAGACATGGAAATATCTCAATTCATTGAGGGATTCGATCACAACTCATTAGATTTCTCATTCAATTATTTCACTCTCTTTCCGATGGAGCAACAAACTTAAGTAGGCTTGTTACACGTCAAGCATTAAGCACACATTCTCACATAATGCATGCATCACTAATTGTTCTTAACATGATTCACCTTGATCTCCATGCTATCAACCGAAATCATTGGAGCTTGCAACAAAAGAAGTGTTGAATTCCCTGGTTTGAGTTTTGATTGATGACAAACCACATTGAACTATTATTGCATGCACATTCTGTTTACATGTGCAAGTGTTAAAAGCACAAGTTCAATGGATAATAAGATGAAGCTTGTGAAGCCAAGTCTTTAAGGATTGCATAAAGACCGAGATCATATTGTAGTACTTTATAGGTCTTAGATGAAAGCTAAGTAGTATAAAGGTTTTGATGCACCATAAAGGTTTGAAACTAGAGAAATGAGCTAGTTGTGGATGACAACAAATCTCGATTACTTGTCATACACAACTACAAGTGAAATTGGTTGATTGGAATAGTTTGGGAACAAATCTGAACCAGTCCTCTAAAGTTTACTTCATGCATTCATATTTTAGGAAAATTTTCTTTCCGCGCATAATTATTTTTGAAATTGAACGGGTGCATCGTATGTTGTGCAAGCAGGAATTCTTGAATATGGTAAGTATGTTATATGATATTATACTTATTTTATTTGATGTCAAATAAAATCAGTGAGTATATTTTCCTTCCAATAATTTTCATACTTCCGAGGAAAATATACTCTCATGATACCATGTAACATATACTTACCAAAGGCCTATTTAAGCAATCTTACTAGCACACATACCCTAAGCTTTTGCACGTACAATCTGAGCATACTCTACGCAAAAGCATTCTCTCTCTCTCTCTTAAAGTCTCGAACCTAGCATAAACCCTAATACCACGTTATGGACTTAAGTTACTCTCATTCAAAGCGTGTAAGGCTGTTTATTTCTTGAGAGAAAATTTGTTGTAATTGAGCATTCCGCGAGCTGAGTTCAGTTTGCTTGGGAAGTTGATCGAGGATCATCTTCATTTGAACCATCATAGTTGGTAGTTGGGTCGAACTTCCATAGGTGGGAGTTGGGGAATCTATCTTGTGCATAGGTGCATAAGTGATTGAGTTTAATTCTTTTGTTTTTCTGAGTTGATTTATAAAAGAGTGAGTATGTAGAGGACGTAGACTTATTAGAAGTCGAACCTCATTAAATCCTTGTGTTGTTGATTTATTGCTTTTATTTCTGCTGCTTAAGAACTGTTGCATAACTGTTCTTATAATTGATTGAAAAATTTACAACACTCAAACAACACTCAATTCACCCCCTTCTTGAGTGTCACTTGCACTTTGAAGAAGAGAGCTATATGCATTTTGAGAGGAGCACATTCAACTTGAGCAATCAGGGTATAGTATATGCGCACTAGCTTGACCAATGTAATGCCTTTTAGATCACCAAGCAATAAACTCAAGTTCTTGACTTGAGCAAACATCATATCTTGGCATACTTTAATCAAAATCGAGGGGTCGCTACAGAAAGGAAAGACCTTCATGCAATCCATGACATTTGCATGATCTCTCATGAAACATAACACATTGAGAGTCATCAAAGATTGAGTAACATACTTCAAAATCTAAGGTGAAATCATAGTAATCCTTGCCAACTTTGCAACTACTACAAATGCAAATCATATCAAAAGGCTCTAGTCACTAAATCTCCCAACATCAACACAACACAAGAGGCACATCAGTTCATCCATCACTACAAGCGCTTCCTCATCATCACTTAAGGGGCTACAATTGCATTATGGATTGCTTCACGATGCCCCTATAAATCACATCTCACATAGGGGGATTTCATCTCGACATAATGGGGGCTTGATCCCAATATATACTTTAGCTGGGATGACTCTATCTTGTATGTTATTTCAAAAAATATATACATATGTGTTTGCTTCCTTGACTATGTTTTCAATAAAAGTCATTGCATTACACAAAAAATATTGCATTACAATCATGGCATACAAAAGTTTAAGTACAATTGACTTGTAAGTCTATAGTCAAAGTCAAAACACAAAGTCAGAAAAGCATGCCAAAGCAACGTGTCGCATATAGGTTGCATACACAAAAGTCAAACAAGTCAACTCAAGGTCAAAGTCAAAACAATCTAGTCAATCAAAATGCATGCAAAGCTAGGATCCACTTTTAAGTACAAATTTTGTAGGAACACAACTAGGGACTAACCCCGGAGCAAGTTAAATTAAGTCGTCATTAGCATGAGCAAGTCAACAAAGTAGTAAGTAAAGTTGTTTTAGTCTTTTCATTGAAATAATCTCATTCCCAATTTCCCACCATTGTATTACCTACCCATTAAGTAATAAAATGGGGAATAAGAGCTAAATAATCCCAACTCCCAAGCCTATTAATGACTTTAGGAGGTATATGAAATCTCAATTTCTAGGGGTGGTGAGTTTGAGAAATTATTAGGTATGAACAAATAATCTATACCTAGTATATTAAAACCCTCCCTCAAACACACAAATGACACATGGCATGATTGACATTCCTCCAAATTCTCCATCCTCTCACATCAACTTGTCAAGTATCATTTTCTCTCATAATAATTCCTTTTATTTATTCTCACGCCAACTTTTGAGTTGTAGAGTAACCTCTTTCATCTTTTCATTTCTCCTGATTACAATTTCTCACTCAATAATAATCTCACATTCTCACTTAATTTTTATTAGATTTTTTTCTTTTAAGCCATCTTTTCCTTTTTTCATATACAAAACTCTCAATTGAATAAGCATTATAGAAAATCAACTTAAAAGACTTTTTAAAGTGAAAAAAAACATATACCCATTCATGTTCAAATATATGCATATTTACTGTCTTCCCATCTTCTCATTTGTTTTTTCCTTTCTTATTTCCCATGTATGGTCATTTTTATTGTATATCTCATTCTATACAATTCTTTTATAATTATATAAAAGATAAAAGTTGAACTAAAAACACCGTTCGTGCTTTGCACGGGTAAAAAACTAGTTAAAACATGACATGTGACACCCTTCATTTTTATGTCACCACGTGTCATTTCATTAAACATGTGTAACATCACCTTACATCTATGCAAAATATTCATTAAAAACACAATACGTGTTTTTACAAAAAATGAAATTAATGTGTTTTCACAAAAAATGAACCTGTGACCTTCTTTGTAGGGGTGTTCAAACTGGATAACCCGATCCGATTCGAAATTTCCGAATCGGGAAAATTCTGACTAGAAAAGTTTCGGATATCCGATTCAAAATTTCCGAACTAACAACTTTCGATCTGAATTCGATCCAATATCCGAAATTTCGAATTGGATCACGGATCAAAAGCATATTTTTTTACCTATTTACGCTATTTTTCTTTTTTTTCCATATTATTTTATTATTTAATGGAAAAATAAGATATTTCATATATCCGAAAGTGTAAAATATCTAATCTGAATCCGGTTCGGAAATTTTCGGATACCCGATCCGAAATATCTGAAACCTTAAAAACCGGATCGGATATCTGAATTTTCGGATCAAATCGGATATTTTTGAACACCCATAATCTTTAATGTATAATTAGTTAATTTTTATCTTATGTCTTATCAATATCATTTCTTTTCCTGTTATTAAATATGACAATATTTAGAGAATTTTTGTTTTTTTGTTAATCTATTAATTATGAAGAGTAACTTGCTAAGCCACTTTTTATATTGTTAGGACAATTTTTATGTATAATTTGGACGCAAAACCTTTGAGTTTAAATTCAATCCGAAAAGCGGAATTTCTTAAAATTTGTGTTCAAATCTAATTCAAAATTAAAACAAACTTCAATCCAAATAACTTATTTGAATTGGATAAAATTTCGAACTAAAGTTCGAATAGTGGACAAACCCTAAGTAGAAATATTATTATGACTTTTTGATATTATAGATTTGAATAATGAACCGAAAACACTATTAAAAATGCTTGTTTGAATGAGAAATAAAAATGAAGACCGACACAAACTCGACGTTACGTACACTTTGATCACAGTAATTTACATTATATCTTGAATTTAGTAATTTCACAATCAATCCAACCATTAATTTAACCTCAATCATCAATCATCAGTGGCTGACCACTTTTCCTCAATCAAACCTCACAAATTTAACCAGATTATCCTCTTCAACTCTTCCCCATCCTCACAACCCACCATACAAGCCCCTAAGCCATTCAATTTTGAACCTTTGCTCCTCAAAGAACCAAGTTTCAATGAACTAATTACCAATGAGTGGCCTAAAGATAATGGTCATGTTCTGCCACTTATTCTGGTACCCTTTCACGAAAGAAAAGACATATTTTAAAAAGGCTAGAGGGTACTCAAAAAGCATTGTCCTTGGATCCCAATAATCCTTTCTTGTTTAATTTAGAGGAAAAATTGCAAGGTGACTTGGATTTACTTCTATCTCAAGAAAAGGAATATTGGGCTATTAGGGCTAGATCAAATTGGCTAATTCAAGGGGAAAGGAACACTAAATTCTTATTTCTAAAACACAATTCCCTGAGAAAGTTAATCATTTCAGACCTATTGGCCTCACTAATACAATGTATAAATCAGTTTCAAAAATACTTGTAAATAGAATATATAAGATCTTACCTTGATGAGATTATTTCTTCCAATCAAAGCAGCTTCAATCCTAAAAGAGGTACAAATGTGAACTTCATTATTTCCTCGGAAATTCTCCATTCCATGTCTAAGATGAAAGGAAAGAAACATTTCTTTGCTTTCAAAATTGACTTGAAAAAAGCTTATGATAAGCTTGAATGGAGTTTCATCAAAGATTGTCTTAATTTCTTTGGTTTTTCCCAGGAGTCTATTAATTTAATCATGTCTTATATAACTTCAGTCTCCACTGAAATCAAAGTTAATAATGTCCTTTCCAACTCTTTCACACCTAGTAGAGGCATTAGAAAAGGTGAGTAGGTGACCCAATTTCCCTTTATATTTTCATCTTATGCATGGAATTATTGTCTAAGAAAATTCATGAATCTTGTTCAAAGAAGGATTGGATTCCCTTTAGAGTTAGACGTTGAGTAGTTGAGGTTTCACACCTTATGTTTGTGGATGATTTAATCATGTCTGGTGAGGCCTCAACTTCAACACTTGACCACATGCACTCTATTCTAGTATTCTTCTTAATTTCTTTCTCCTCTCTGGCCAAAGTATGAATTATGATAAAATCTCAATCTTTTTCTTTCCTAACACTCCACAAGATATTATTGATGATTTTGAGTAGACCCTTGATGTTCAAGCCAGTACTTCATTAGGCTCCTACCTAGGATTCCCTCTAACTACTAGGAAACCCTCCAGGAGGGATTTAGGTTTCATCATTGATAAGGTTTCCAATAAGTTGAGCTCCTAGAAAGCTAGAATACTCTTAAAGGCTAGTAAACTTGTCCTAATTAAGTCAACTCTACAGAGCATACCGAGATATTACATGCAAGCATAACTTTTCATATCTCTCTAACTAAGAAGCTTGATAGTATAGCAGCAAAATTCTTTTGGGGGAACAATAAATCAGATTCAAGTAAGATAAATTGGGTTGCTTGGAGCAATATTTGTAAAAGTACTTAATGCAAACATTAATATTCTTAGCTTGGTGAGAACCTGTTGGAGACTTGATAACAATGTTAGCTAGGCTGCGAGTTTTTTAAAGGACAAGTATTTCAAAAAAATGAGAATTTGTTGTCTTTTAACATGGGATCACAGATCTGGAAGAGTATTGGGAAGGGTTGGATTTACCATAAAAAAAAGTCTCAAATGGTCTGTACTGTTGGAAATGGTAGGTCAATTAATTTTTGGGATGACCTTTGGGTTGGGGATATGCCTCTTAGAAATTTTATCCAGGGACCCTTATGAAGAGATGAGTGTCACCTCACAGTCAATGACTTTCTCAATGATGAACTTGTTTCCTTTGTCCTTCCCGAGCCAATTCTTAGGTTATTTGCAAATGTCAATTCTTCATCTGAGCCAGATTTCATGTATTCTACTTGGTCTAAATATCATTACTTTAACTCCAAACTGGCCACTCAATTTAATCAAAATAACATTGTTGATGAGAGTTGGGATAGGATTTGGAACACCAACATTAATGAAAAGATCAAACTCTTCATTTGGCAAATTTGGTGGGATAGAATTCCTACTAACCTAAATTTGGCAAAAATTTTCCAATACAAAAATCAATCCTGCTGCTTCTGTCTTGGCACTACTAAATGTTTATCTCATCTTCTTAGACTCTTCCCTAGAGCATTAGAAGTCTGGGAACTACTCTCTCCACCTCTGGTTTTTAACCAGAATCAACAAAACAATAGAGATTGGTTGAAGAGTAATATGACATCAAACATTGTTAGTAATGATCATAATGATGTACCTTGGAATGTAATTTTTGGTTATGCTATTTGGGAAATTTGAAAGAGAAGAATAAGTGGTGTTTTGATAAGATAAACAAAAACAAAGAAAATGTCTCTAGGACAATCTCTTGGGCTGCTCATGAATGGTATACTGATGTACCACCAAACCAACCCCATCACTACACACCATCAACAACCACTTGGGAACCACCCCCCATGCATTGTGAAATTGAATGTAGAAGCTTCCTTTTTAATTAATACAGGGAAGACTGGCTTAACTGTGTTGACAATGGGTCCAAGGTTGTGGTCTAAGAGGTATTGCCACCAGCAGCTTACTTGTTGAGATTCAAGCCATCCAGCTAGCTCTACATAGGTGTCTTCAGAGTTGTTGGTGTGTTGTTATTGTTAGATCGACTGAACAATACAAGAGGGGGGTGAATTGTATGTGAGGAACTTAAGTAACTTTTCGCGGAATTAAAAGATACTTAACAAGAGAAACACGAGATCAGAGATTTTCCAAACACAGAAACTCTCAAGACAAACGCCAAGAGAGGAAAAACTGTGGCCTYATGRAACACAYGACTTCGTCTTTATTATAATAGGTTAAAACACCTAATTACAATCTAAGACCCTCGTTCRCAGTMCAATGAAGAACTCCTTGAACCCTTGCAACCAACCCCTCTGTTGGTCACACACTCTAACTCTCGATTCCAATGAATCCCTCGGCTATGAACTACTCTCACAACCTCATGCTTTAATCAATAGATCAAAGCACTTTTACAACTAAATTTTACTTAAGACTTGGCACTGGTATGAAGAATAAAGCTCTTAATATTTCTTTGCTCGAAGT
>SNQN01005823.1:6220-42159 GCA_008642245.1 Bassia scoparia
GGTCACTTTCTAACTTAAATATTTTACTAGTAGTGCTCAATACTAAATATATAATCAAGAAGTAGAAGAAAAAAGAAATTACTTTTTTTTTTTTTTTTTTGGTTGGGGGGTGTGCTAAGAGGATCTGGGCAAGCTAATACAAAGGGATGAGAAATAGAAACTCTCCCATGATCTCTTTGAATCGGAGGTAAGGTCTAAAAAAACACCTGATGGCTATCGCCTAAACTCAAATCAGCGATATAATTAATTAAATCAAATTACATTCGTAAATCCATACAACTTACATCCAATAAGTGGATTAGCTAATCGTGATCAATTTGGTTCTCGTCGCTTACACCTATTTTCCCTATTTACAAGTCTTTTTCTATTACGCTCCTTAATTTCTCTGTATATCATGAGGACGCGCTCAATTAATATATTTTATTACTTAAACACTTAGAATATATGTCAAACACCAAATATCACATCTCATTGATAACCTACCTTCTTCTTTGGGCAAACTGATCAACACCAAAAAAAAAAACGCAAATAAAAGAACAGAGGACAATCTTCGACTTCAACTCAACGACACATTCAGCAAAGAAAAACTTGATCTTGAAAGAAAATTATGGAAGAGAAGAAGGGAATAATACACAATAATGGAGTTAGGAAAGTAAACTGGAGGGTTTAAGGAAAATGTCGTGTTTAGAATGGGAAAGAGTTAGGAAATGAAATTAGTATAATTGTTATTTTTAATAAACTAGGGTTAGGTTAGTAGTTTTACGTTAAATGGTTTATAAAATCTAATTTGGGTCTAAATAATGGTTCACCTAATTTATTYTTTTGGTCACTGTGTAGATTTTTTAAGAACTCGATGTCATTGCYTAGAATTAAAAAGTTATTGTGTCATCGTATAGATTACGAAAAACTCAYTGCCACCATATTTACTATCCATGTGTCATTGTTTGATAGGACATTAATTAAATTAAAAAAGAAGAGGTAAGTTGCACTTTATACGAGGAAATTCATCCTCTTGCAATAGAGGATTCAACCCAATCCTCTTGTATAGAGAAATGTTTAATGCTGCCTGAATAGGAGGTGTTTGTAGTACCAAAAATATTCTAATTCCCGTAACTATATAGCCGGGCAGTAGGGTCGAACCAATGTGAAAGGACAAATAAAGTCAAATTTAACCAGTTCAGCTATCGTAACAACTAAATATAGTTTGGGGTTTTCTTGAGCGACTATTGTAAGACAACAAGTAGTGACGAAAATTCAATTATATTAAAAACCATAGGGCAAAGAGGATTCACTATGCGTCGATCATAGGGATTCAAGAACACAGTTTGGGATAGAGATAATGAGGACAAAGGAATAAGTTACTGGCTCGAGGTCATTCGGATTCCACACTTAAACAATAAGAGTGTCTTATCACAGATCATCCTATTAACAGTTCAAAGATAGAAATCCTTCACTTCAATCGGCCAGCTCTCGCTTATAGAATTGAGTAAATAATTGCAAATTGGCCAAACAGCAATCAATCAAAACCTACAACTTGAACTGCCAAGAAAACCAATTTTAAAATCTAAAATACAAAGCAAGATATCACTTGTGCATTTTCACCAAGCAAGAAGTAAACTACTCACTATGGCATATTGAAATTAAGAACAAGTTTAATGATAAAATTCATGAGCTAAAGTAATTAAACAAGAATACGAAACAGAGAACAAGAAACGGAATGAAACTAGACACCTTCAAATATTGAAATTGCAATGACAAAGCGTTATTTTCAATCCCAATAGCAACGACATAAGAAACCTAATCTTCTCGTAAACAGCATAAAGCGAAGTGAAACGTTGCTTGGAACAATCCCCTAACAAAACACTAATAAACCTCAAAAAAGACACGAGGGAAAATGAAAAGTCGAGGCCAAAATATGAACCGGACGCCGGTTCGGGTATGTGGAAGCCGTCCGGCGTTACGGCAAGTCGAGAAAATACAAAGCTCAAAATCTCTCATAGTAAAGAGGTTGACTACCGATGGTGTATATGCAGGCTACTAATTCAGTTTTCTTCCAATGAAACCGCCAGGTTATGTGGAAACCAACCGTGTATGAAACTTGTTGCTTCAAATTGACGTAATGCTACCCGGACGGTATGTGGAGAAACCACTCGGGTGCCGTGTAACACTTTTCTTCAAAACAACAATCTCCAAAATCTCTAAGTACCAAGTGCAAACCCGGCGCGAGTATGTGGAACCCACCGGTATGAGACCCTGTAGCACAAAAATTAGCTTTTGAGTAGGCTTTCGACCTCCCAACTAGCAACCCTCGCTCAAAGAGTCGATTCAGCGCAATTAGACATTGTTCCTACTGGGAAAAAAACATCCCCATTGCAAAAGTCTAATGGAAAATAGAGCAAAACCGCGATGAAATTGGCTTAGAAAAAGCATGAGACAACGATCAGAGACTATGCAAAACATAACAGTCAACTCCATGACAGCTAAACTTTGCTTTCTGAGCGACAAAGACAAGATTCTCCTAAATCGTGCCTGCTTTACCTATAAAGCAACATCGAAAAACACTTGTGAATCCACCTCTCTCAATCAAAGTATCCACAATGATCATTCCTGATCGAAGATAAATATACATCATCGCAAGAACCAAAGTCTATCACAGGAGATAATATCCAAGAATTCAGTAAAGAGCTATACCGGTGACTCTCTCTTTTTGTGGCGAGTTAAATATTGACTCCGATCGTCTACGCACCAAAATATGCAAAAAGATGTGCATGCACAACATCAATATTTGTAGCGCTACAGAGAACTAAAAGGACCCCCATCTCACAAAACTCATGTTTGAAAGGGAAAAGATAATAGCACTCAACTGAGCAAGTCGTCAAAATCGCGAAACATACTCTCAAATTTGGCAAGGACAACTAACAAGGAAACTCATATGAAAAGTCATGATTATCAAGAGGTGTCTTTATTGGAGCTTCTAAATGGGGCTACGGGTCAAAGGTAGGATAAATTTGGGAAATGTGCAGCTAGTGTCATCTTAGGGAGGAGCAAAATCGAGGATATGAGAAACAAGCCTATAAAGAGGCTAAAACAACTCAATAATCAACTCAACACTGCCTGATATAACCGCACCATGAGGAAAGCACATCGTATCATCATCAAATAGGATAACGTAAGCAATTAGCAAAGGCCGAAAAAGTACAACTAAATAGGAAAGGAAACATTTTTATTTTTTATTTTCTTTTGATTTTCTTTTTCTTATTTTTTAAATAGTAATCTATTCGGCTTGGCATAATAATAATTTACAAATAAAAGAGATGATATGATAGATAGATACAAATGAAAGAGACTACCACTAATAATGCATAAAGCTACCATAACAAGTAGCGAGCCAAACAACAACACGACCTACACCACCACTAATCGAAATGCTCCCCATAGCTACTTGGTCAATCAAAGAGGCCAAATAGGTTTTGGCAAAATTGTGGTTAACTCTCCCGAAGAAAGGTAAGGTCACTCACAAGGATCCTCATAGTGGAAAATCTTTGTTATCTAATATCAATGTAGCATGGCTCCTAACAGTGAGCGCTTCTTATCTGCTCACATGTAATAACATTATATCGAACCAGTAACCGTCACCAAGCAAGATGAGATCTAGCAACTGTAGGAACTAATCACCGAAGAAGGAGAAAACATGATGATCACGGCTCATACTTACAGTTAAACTCTCCTTGTTCCAAGAGATAGCGATAGACTCAGAAATCAACGTTCAACATACAAGGAATCGAAAAAAGAATCAAGATCTACAATGAGTCCAGCTCAACAATCAAGTGTCAAAAATTTCAAACCATAGGGCATCGGGAACATACTCAGTCACAAATCACAAAGGGCAATAGTGGGAAAATGAGACCACCTATCAACTAAGAAAGCAATGTTTACAATTGCCTCTGTGTTGGTTCATTTGTAAATTCCCTCTGTGAGTGCAAAACATGGCAAATTCTAAGAAACATTAAAACATCAAGCTATTAACTAAAAATGTAGAGTTGGGAAGATCTCACAATTAACCCTAACGTGCAAGCCATCCAATCATTACAAGCATCCACAAGCGCTAACTTACAAAAGAAATGAAAAGGAGATACACTAACTCACCAAACAACTACCTGCTTTAAACACTCTTTTTTTTGGCATTTTTTTTTTGAAGCATTAACAAATATCAAGGCTCCCCCCCAAGCTAAAACAAGCACTGTCCTCAGAGCTTGAGAGGGAAAAGTAAAATTCTTAGGTTGCCTCCCATGTAGCGCCTTTGTTTTACGTCGTTGGCTCGACGTACCTCACGCCTCACCCCATTTACCGTGCTTCATCGAGAGCACTAAAGAATATGTTCTCTATCCCTTGGTCACTCACCATACCATCCAATAACAATTCTAAATTGTCTTCTCCAATCTGTTTAAGACAACAAGAAATATAATCAGTAGCACCATTCTTATAAAAAGAGGGTTAATTCTCAAACATATTCACACAAATTTCATTGTCATGACTCCGAAATGTGACAGATCCCTCATCAATATCAATCAAAGATCTAGAAGCCTTCATGAATGGACGGCCAAGTATTACAGCAGTGCTATTGAAAATATTAACAACAACAAAATCAATCAAAAAGCTCATGTGTTCAACTTTAACTAAAGTGTTACGTAGAAAACCAACACATAGAGCTTTACTACCATTGGCCATATGGAGAGATGCATCATACTCTAGTAAGCATCCCATCTTGTACCTGTTAAACAAAGAGAGTGGCAAGACATTCACCGGAGATCCAAAATCTAACAAGCAACGAGGAAACACATGCTCACCTATTTTGCACGATACGAAGAATGATCCCGGGTCATCACATTGTACTCTAAGTGGTCTCAACATTATATCCTCTCCTTTCTCTTTGAGATTAGTGAGGAATTCATCTAAGAGTGTGTTATACTTAGGTACTGCATTAATTGTGGTCAACAAAGCAATTTGACTCCCATGTAACGCACTATGACCCTCATGTAACTCATCGCGCAAACGATTTAAATCATTCAAAGGTACATTTTGCATTACCCCTTTATCCGATCTCACAGTTTTAACACTCAAATGCAAATTTTCTTCTTTCGGCTCTACTATGTGTTGATTATTAGTGGAAAGAGTGTGAGGTGTGAGCTCATGTTGTCTTACCTCTTCGGTGCATTTGTAATGAACTAACCTTTCCTACTTACTTGTGGAAGAGATGTATTTATCACCATAGAGCATTCTCTCAATCTCGTCCACTTCCTCTTGCCAAATCTTAGCTTTACCTATGCAAGATGCATAAGAAGAAACCTCCTCTAAAGAAGCATTAGCAATACAAAGCTCATCTACCACTTCAATTGCATAACACACTGCATCATGTATGGGTGTCTTAACAGAAGACAAACTAAAAGTGATTGTATCATCCTCCACCTTCAAAGTAAGCCAACCATTAGGAACATCAATTAAAGCACTAGTAGTGTGAAGGAAAGGTCTACCCAAAATAATAGGAATTTGAGTATCCTCCTCCATATCCATAACCACAAAATCAACGGGTAGGTAGAACTTACCAACTCTAACCGGAACATCCTCTACGATACCTAGAGGTTGTTTAATAGATCTATCGGCCATTTTTAGAGTTATATTGGTAACTTTTAACTACCCATATCAAGCTTTGAATAAACGGACAATGGTATGAGACTCACACTAGCTCCTAAATCACATAAAGCATTATCAATAAATATTTTCCAATGTGACAAGGGATAGAAAAACTACCAGGATCTTTTAACTTGGGAGGGGATTTATCTTGCAATAAAGAACTATACTCTATAGTAAGAGCAACTGTTTTCACCTCATCCAAAGTTTTCTTCCTAGTAATTATGTCTTTCATAAATTTAGCATAAGCAGGTACTTGAGTAATTAACTCAGTAAAAGGGACATTTACCTGCAAGTTCTTGACGATCTCCAAGAACTTACTGAACTGCTTATCCAGCTTGCTCTTGCTTTTCACTTGACGGTTGGGAAAAGGGAGTTTGATAGGAGGCACTTGTGAAGCTTCTTCTTTTTCTTTCTCCTTCTCTTGTGTCGTCTTAGAAGGTGCTTTATCAACAATCACTTCAGGAA
The DNA here is from genome assembly GCA_008642245.1 of Bassia scoparia. NCBI lineage: Eukaryota > Viridiplantae > Streptophyta > Magnoliopsida > Caryophyllales > Amaranthaceae > Bassia > Bassia scoparia. The sequence continues at coordinate 12,377 of SNQN01005823.1, forward strand.
TGCCATCATCTTTTGGAACTAGCTCCACATCAATAGGCATGAGAGGCCCATCATAACTTAAACCACTCCTTGTAGAGATTGCATTCAAGGTCTCCTGTCCTTGTGGTTGAGTAGGTTGGCTTGGCAAAGCACCTGCTTGTCTAGTAGAGCTAGAGGAAACTAATTGAGCAATTTGAGTGTCAAGCATTTTGTCATGAGTAGTGAGCTGCTCAATCTGTTTATTGGCCATTTGAGTCATCATGGTTTTCAACTCCCCTAATTCGGATTGGGGTTATTGATTTTGAAATTATTGTTGTTGATGGCCATGAGGAGGCCTTTGGAACCCCGGCTGTCCTTGATTGGGCTGATATTGCTGTTSTTGCCCATATTGTTGTTGTGGTGCTTGTGGTGGAAAGTGTAGTTGATGAGGATTAAGCACATTGTTGCTGTGATATGACAAGTTAGGATGATTCTGAATGCCAGGATAGTAGCTATTGTTGTTGAAAGGAGGKCGAGCTTGAAAAGCATTGACTTGCTCTTGCACCCCCATAGCTCCATTGAGATTAGCGGGACACTRCATAAGAGAATGACCTTGTGAACCACAAATATCACAAGCAACTCCACCTTGGCTAGAAGTAGACATAACATTGACGGGCATAGATGTATTMTTGCCTAGACAATACCTCATTTCTATTCAAAGTTTAAATTTGCAATGATAGAGGTAAGTTTCAACGTCATGTTTTCCCTGTCCTTGGTGTTAGCTAGTGCGCGCCTAGATGAGCTATTCATTCCATGTTCAACAAGAGTATTGTAGGCGTGGGGCCGCGCCTCGCGTTATAGCGCCGGGCGGCAGGCTGTAATACTCGAGGTGATTGCGTTGGGTTAAGCCACGGAACGAGAGTTGGTGCGTTGGAGGTAGTGTTGTTCGAGTAAGGGGAGTCGGCACCTGCTTAAAGGGTTTTCAGCGGCGGCCCGAAATGTTGTGCAAGAACATTGGCCCACGTCCAATCAAGTAACCAGCGTGGGTTCGAGGTACATGGTACGAATCGAATCATGTTAACCCAATTCGCGATTAGCGGCTTACTCTAGTCTCATGCATTCCATTCATCCGTATATTTGAATGGACAAACTTACATTTTTAGACCGTTAAAGCATGCTAACCCAAAGAATTACTACGGAAAAGTGTTTTTCTATTATGCCCAGAGACTACTAGCTAGAATTGTGCCACTTTGTCTATTTCATGTTCAAAACGGTTGCCTAAAAACGGTTGCATAGTTAATCTGGACTTCTAAAGTAATTACTAATTTCGGTTCTTGTTTAGCAAAATATATACAAACTATACACAATGACAATATGAAGTATAATGAACTTCAAAATATATATACAAACCAATCTTACCCTAAATCGGCAAACAAACAAAGTTAGTTTGTAAAACGAAAACGAACGAATCTTCGCCTTGAATCGCTATATAAGACAAATAAAACAAATGTTAGTTCATGATGAAAAACGAGCGCAATGAATCTTCTGTCGCCTTGAATCGCTATACAAGGTAAGAAATTGTTAGTTATTGACAAGTGATATATAATGAAAATGAAATAAAAAGACGAAAACAAACAATGAAAACATAATAAACCCACATATTTACATGAACGATTAAAGTCCGTTTCTACATTGTGTAAATTACATTAACTAATTAATAATGCGGTTAATCAGTTAAAGAAAGTGAAGAGATTATTGAGGTGAGTAATCTCATAATTCAACTTGTTTTCGCTTGTCAAAACGAATCGAAAAGAACGCAAAAGACTCGTGTTTAGTATATTTGTCAAGAATTTTGGTGAATGAGAGAGAGATGCTTAGATCGTAAATTGGAGTCGGAACGTTAGAAGTTGAGATTTTGCTAGAAGTGTCGAGAATCGTGTCGTTTGAATGAGGCAGGTGTTTTTATAGGCGCGAGGAGCGAAGAGCGTAATTACGCTGGTGTAGTGCGTATACGTCAAGGCGTCGTATTAACGCAGCTCGCGTCTAGCGTATATACGCTACTCACATACCCTACGCGTATATACCCTCTAGGGAGCTAATTACGCAGGGTTCTGCGTATATATTTTTTCAAAAATCTGAAATATTTTAATTCGGAATAATTCTTTGCCATATGTCTCGTATTTTCTAAGATTACGGATTATTCTAGACGCCTCCTTTCGCCAGAAAGTATATTTTCTAGGGATTCTAGAACATTCCGCGATATTTTCTAATTATTCATGTATTTTCTGCGTATCTGCGTATTTAAACATTGCAAAATTCATAGAAAATCATAGAAAATCAGAAAATAATTTAAAATATTGGCGGATTCAGAAAATGTGACGAACATTGATGAAAACAAAAAGCATGGAGATCGCCAGCGTAACTTGTTTGAAAACTTTGAGATTATTGAGAAAACGAAAGAAAATATTTTTTGCCTCGTATTTGACCTTTGACTCATAATTTCGAGTGTACTTGATTTCACATATTTCGAGCTTCATTACGAGTTCAATTGCGTTTTTTTCGAGTTCGAATTAATTGCGAATGTGGTATACTTCATCATTGATTACTCATTTGGGGAGACATTTTTAGGTGTCTACAGAAGCACTTTGACTGAGTCTGAAGAGACGATAGTCTCGTAAGACGAAGTCAAAGTATTCGATTCGGGACGGAGGCAACTCAAGACGTTCTGCGACCTGAAGTTACCCTTTTCGCTGGTACTGAAACCAAAGGTAGTTTTACTTGTTACCGCGCCCCATGCGGTGTTATGCCTTGGATTTTTGTTGGGGGAAAAAACTCCAAACCCGGAAGAGTGGCGGACATTCTTGAGCGGGAAAGATTCCCAAAACCCGAGAGAATGCTGACGAAACTTCTGTGACGGGAGAACTTTCCAAGACCCGGAGATGTGCTGACGGACTTCTGTAGCGAGAGTAATCAAGACGAAGATGGTTGTGCATGAGGAGAGAACATGGAGGAAGCAATGCAATTGCGATGCTTTGAGGAGAATGCATGATGATGCTGCAGGGTATAGCCTAAGGACGAGTTGAGGAGAGCCTCTTAAGGTGGTTGAAAGAATAGGCTAAAGGTTAAGAAAATAACAAGGCTAAATTTGTGACTAAGGGTAAGTAAACGGGGAATTGATGTGGTTGGCTACATGATGTTGGTTAAGCTCAGGTCTATGTCGGGTTCTTTACACTAGGAATCTGTGCTCCTGACTTTAAGGGAATCAAAATATATAATAAACTAGATGTTATTGAATTATTAGTCGGGACTCGAGAAGAGGCTTCTACGTATCTTTTGGGATCTCAGACCGTCGTAGTTCTTGTTGGTGATTTGGAAAATGCCTCGTGTGAGGGGGTTTTGTGGTTGTAATGTGAGGCTGTGGTTGAGGGTTGAGAAAGGCTCGAATGTCATGAGTGACCCCGGTGCGCAGTGTGCTTTTTAGACTTTTTGTTTGTTTGAATTGGGCTTTGAACTTTGGATTTGCATTGGATTTTGACCTTGATTTGACATTTGTGGACGACTGGCATTGAACTTTGATTTTTTTTGCTTTTTTGTTTTGCCCATTTTATTGTTCTCTTTTTTCTTTGCACATGTCTTTTCTACGCACCGTTGTCCAAGGCAAGGTCGCTGTGGGTGTGAAGCATAGATAGGCTGCAATGATAGTGTTTATGGTCAAGGGGTTGCAGGGATTTTGATTTTGATGAAGGAATGGAGGAGAAGGTTATTTTGTGGAGCTATGAAAAGAGGCCTTGGCATGTCATTAGTGTGAGGTCGATTATTAATTTGATTCCATTAAGTTAGAAGCACAAACTAAGTAAGGTTGAAGAGAATGAGGAAAAAGAAACTTTTAATAAACAAAAAAAATTATCTCATAGAGGTAATTGCAGAATTTGATCCTAAACCTAATGACATAGACCGAAATGAAAGAATGATAAAATGGTCTTAGGGAAAGGGTCTCTCCGACTCGATCCTAAAGCTAAGACTCAACTGACTCATGTGAATGAAGAAGTCATTCTCTATGTCACTCCAATGTCGTAGACCATTGCGAATGTGTAAGGGCCTCGATACTTGAGATTGATCTTGTATTCTGGCTGGAGGTTAGAATATAAGGTCTTGACCATCTCTTCTTCAGTGGAGCGGGAGACTAGTGGTAGGCAGCAATCCTCTCATCTAGTTAGATAGGTAGTAAACCTCGTTCTTCCCTGGTTAGATTCAAGCTCTGGAAGGATGTTTGGGTCTGAATGTTACCCTTGTATTTGCGCATGATGCGTGGATGATTTCTTCCCAAGTAGCTAATTCTTTTCAGGAAGTGAAAGAACCACTTCTGACATATCGGTTCCAAGGAAAGGAGGGAAAGACCATTGGAAACAAGCGAGAAGTTAATCCCTTTTAAGTGCCATGGTGGTTCTTAAAATCCCTTTACATGGAATCGAGGGTCATCAGTCGCTTGAACTTGGGTATGTCTTCGGTGAGAAATCTTCGGCAGTTTGGTTGCAGGTTGGGGTCAGATGGAGTTGGTCTTGGTAAAAGGTGGGGTCAATGGCTTTTGGATCCTTTTCAAACAGCTTGTCCAAGGAAGACTCGGAGGTAACATCCTTGATCTTAGCTTCAGACTGCGTTGACTTGCTCGGCAACTTTTGGAGCTTTTCTGTTGGGAGCCATTTTGTGGTGTTAAGGTGATGGTAATGAAGGTTGGAGGAAGGTTAGGTTTGGATTGGCGTGAGGGCTCAAACTCTTCGGGTCGAGCGAAGGGCTATGGAGAGCTTCACCCTGTTTCAAAAGAAATAAACCCTTAGTGAACTTCTTTGGTCATTATTGAATATATGGATGCAATGCAAATGCATGTTCTCTAATTCCATGGTCATCTATCTAAAACTGATGATGCTGCAAGGTGCCCTTTCGTTTTATTGATTTTGCTTTTTTTTTTGAATTTTTGTTGCTTTTTTTCTCTAATTTTTTTTTTTTGACGAAGGGCACAAACGACATATGGATGTATGATATGCTGTGCCTAAGATGTTAGGGTCAGCCTAGAGGTCGAGCTTGTTGCCTGAGTAAGTATCCTAATGTGTGAGTCTAAAGTCAACGTCTAAGGTCAACGTCTGTGCTACCCTAGTGGTCAAGGTCAAGACCTAGGTTCAAAGTCTGTGTGGACTAAGTCGAAAGTTTAAAGGACAAAGTCCTAGTGAACTATGGTCACAGACTAAGGTAGAGGTCAACTAAAGTCACTATGGCTATGAATGCATGATGTGAACTAAAAGATGACCATGGACTATATGAAAGTGTTGTGTTAAGGTCTAGAACTGTACAATGGCTAGGACCCCATACATGCACATATATACAAGACACGTGTATACAAGTCAACAATGGTCGGTTAGGTTAAGTCAGAGAGTGTACGCACGTAAGGGCAGAGTTGGTCCGTTATTCACCACTTCAAATTAGCGATGTATGGCCAAGATACCCCTTATGCACACGCATCAGTAACACGTGCACACACGGCATGGGCGGGATAGGACTTGCTTAGCCATGCGATCATTAACTCACATGCACGCAAGTAGTACCCCCTTAAGGTGGGTCTCGAGGATAGAAACATGCCATATTGAGACAGGACCTAAAGCGCGACTTATTCGAAAGGTCACATGCAAAAATGCAAAATCCAATAAACGTTGATGATGGAATTACGAGATTTTTAGTCTTTTTCACTTTCACCTTAATGGTTGATATCCCCAGTGAAAGTTCGCCAAATTGTAGGGACGTGGGCGCGCCCTCGCGATTATGCGGAGGCGCGGCTTGGTACTACATCGAGGTGCTTTGCTGGGCTTGAGCACGGAACCCGCACGTGAGTGCGTTGGGGTAGTGTTGTCGAGTAAGGGGAGTCGCCACCGTGCCTATAAAGGTTATTCACGGACGCCCGAAACGTTGGTGCCAAACAATGGCCCACGTCCAATCAGTAAGTCGTGGGTTCGGGGACATGGTACGAATCAGATCTTGTAACCATTCGCCCGATGTAGCGGCCTCTACTCGGTCTCATTGCAATTCCATTCATCACGATTATTGAATGCACATAACTTACATGTTTTAGCACCTTAGAAGCGTACTAACCCTAAAGATTACTACGAAAGTGGTTTCTATTATGCAAAGAGACTACCTAACTAGAAATTGTGACCACTTTGTATTAATCATGATTAAAACGGTGCCTAAAACCGGTTGTCCATAGTTAATCTGACTTTAAGTGGATTCACATAATTTCGTCTTTGTTTAGCAAAATATACAAATTATACAACAATGACAATATGAAGTATAATGAACTTCAAAATATTATACATAACCAATCTTACCCTAAATCTGCAAACAAAACACAAGGTTAGTTGTTAAACGAAACGAAACGAATCTTCCGCCTTGAATCGCTATATAGACAAATAAAAAACAAATGTTAGTTCATGATGAAAAGAGAGCGAATGAATCTTTCGCCTTGAATCGCTTAATCAAGGTAAGAATTGTTAGTATTGACAAGTGATAATAATAATAAATGAAATAAAAAGAAAGAAAACAAAACAATGAAAACATTGAAAACATTATGAAAACCTACATATTTACATGACGATAAAGTCGGTTTTACATTGTGTAAATTACATTAAAACTCATAATAATGGTTATCAAGTAAAGAAAAGTGAAAGAGAATTATTGGTGAGTAATCTCAGAATTCAACCTTGTTTTCGTTTGTCAAAAGATCGAAAGACGCAAAAGACTCGTGTTTATGTATATTTGTCAAAGAATTTTGTGAATGAGAGAGAGAATGTTTAGATCGTAAAATTGGAAGTCGGAAGTTAGAAGTTGGGAATCGTGTCGAAAATGTGTCGTTCTCGATGACGGAGGTGTATTTTAGGCGCCGGAGGCAGGAAAACGAGCGTACTATACGTGGTGAGCTAGCGATATATACGCTCAAAGGCAGCGTTATAACGAGCTCATCAAACGTAAATATACGCTTCCTAATACTTGGTATATACGCTCCTAGGAGCGGATATCGTAGGCTTCTGCGCTATATATTTTTTCAAAAAATCTGAAATATTTTAATTCGGATAATTCTTTGCCATATGTCTCGATTTTCTAAGATTACGGAATTCTTTAGACGCCTCCCTTCGCAAGAAAGTATATTTCTAGGAGATTCTAGAAATCCGCGATTTTCTAATTATCATGTATTTTTTGCGTATTCTGCGTATTTAACATTGCAAATTCATAGAAAAATATAGGAAATCAGAAAATAATTTTAAAACTACTGCAGATTCAAGAAAATGTGACGAACATGATGAAAAACAAAAAGCATGAGAATTGCACACGTAACTTGTTGGAAAACCTTTTGAGATTATTTAGAAAAGCGAAAAGAAATATTTTTGCTCGTATTTGACCTTTGACTCATCATTTGAGGTGTGACTGATTTCACTATATTCGAAGCTTCATTACGAGTTCATTGCGTTTTTTCGAGTTTGAATTATTGCGACATCGTGGTAATACTTCATCATTGATTACTCATTTGGGAGACATTTTAGGTGTCTACAGTAGTCAGAGTGAAATAGCTTCGTTTGTTATTACATGAAAGAGCACGCTGCTGAACTTCTCATCTCTTAGTATATCATTATCAAGACCATGTATAGAGATTATCAGGAAAATTCCTTTCAATACCGTGAATGGGCAATTATTGGTAGTCTTTAAAATCTCCCAAGCTATGAAACGTCTTCCCACACTTTGTGAAAATTGGAGAGCTTGACTCTTTAATCATGAGTTTGTAACTGGGAAATATTTCACTAGAAAAGCATCAAACAATTGCTCCAGGTGGTAATGTGTTAGACGAGAATTATTACCAACGTTGAGCATGACGCGCAAAGAGAAGGAGAGTACAAGTAGAGTCTTTCGTCAGTGATCCAGTATCTTTTTGAAAGAACATGATTGAAGGAAATTCTAAAGATATCAATGGGTTCTTACATGTCAAGACCATAGAACTGGTTGCCCGTGATCATATTCATAACATGGATTTGAATGTCAAAGTTCCGGCATTAAGTCGGCATCCTAATCCTGCGGTAAACATTGGCTAGCCTTGGAGCTCATAAACTACCATAAAATTTTCTCTCGGGTCTCGAGCGCCATTTCAGGAGATTGAGGGTGTCTTGTCTGCTTCAAATCAGGATCAAAAAGAAGAAGTTGCCTGTTGTTACTCACTATTGCAGCAAAAACACCTAACGAAAACGTAAGTAGCGCGAGAAAGTTGGTTCTTTGAGTGGTTTAGCAAAAAGCAAACGTAAATTCAAAGAGTAAAATTATTGCCTTCCGCCGTAAACGGTCGCCAAATTTTTGATAGGTTCGTTTACTAACCAAAAGATAATTCTTAATTCCCCTAAATATATATAGTCGGGCAAGTGAGTTGAACACTATGAAGGACAAATAAAGTCACAAATTGACGAAGTTCATTATCACTAACATTAAAAGTTGGATTGTTTACCGACTAATTGTAGACAGAAACAAGTAGTGACGAAAATTAATATATTAAAACCATAGGGCAAAGAGGATTCACTATGCATCGTCATGATTCCAAGAACACAGTTGGGATAGGAAATGTATTTAGGCAAAGGATAAGTTACTCTGCAATCGAATTCCACAACTAAACAATAAAGTAAGCTATCCGTCATCATTTAACAGTTCAAAATAGAAATCTGCACTCAACTGCAGCTCTCGCTTATAGAATTGAGTAAATAATACTTGCAATTGGCCTAAACATGCATACAATCCAAACTATCAATTGAATGGCCAAGACAAACCAAATTTAAATCTTAACTCAAACAAGAATCATGACTTTGCATAGTTTCACAAGCCTAGAGTAAATACTCACTATGCATATTGAAATTACAACAAGTTTAATGATAGAATTCATGAGCATAAAGTAATTAAACAAGAATAAAAACAAGAACAAAGAAAGGAATTGAACTAAAACCTTCAAATATGATAGAAATTGTAATGACAAAGCGTTATATTACAATCCCCAAAGCAAGAACATAAGAACCCTAAGTCTTCTCTAAAAGCTTGAAAAGGAAGTGAAAACGTTCTTGAACAATCCCCACAAAAACCTAATAAAACCCCTCACAAAAACACGAGGGAAAATGAAAAGTCGAGCCAAAATAAGACCGGACCCGATCGGGTATGTGGAAACCCGGCCGGGTATGCAAGTCAGAAAAAATACAAGATCAAAAGTCTCTAAGTAAAAGAGGTGACCCGGCCGGGTATGTGGAAACCCAGCCGGGTATGTGGAAACTCGGCCGGGTACGCAGCTACTTCAGTTTTCTTCAATGGAGACCCGACCAGGTATGTGGAAACCCACCCGGGTGTGAACTTGTTGCTAAAATTGACGTAATGTTCACCCGGCCGAGTATGTGGAAACCTACCCGGGTGCGTGTAACAACTTTTTCTTCAAAACAACATCTCCAAAGTCTTTTAAGTACCAAGTGCAAACCCGACCGGGCATCTGGAAACACACCCGGGTATGAGACCCGGTCAGCATAAAAGTGACCTTTTGAGTAGCTTTTGACCTCCCAACTAGCTAACCTCGCTCGAAGTGTCGATTCCAAGCACAATTAGACCATTGTTCCTTCAAAATAAATAGGAAACAAACACTACAACCAAGCATAAAATCCAATGGAAAATAGAGCAAAACAAGRGAGAAATTGCTTAGAAAAATCCATGGGGACACGGTAAAGACACTATGCAAAACACACACATCACTGCCTAGTGCTGCATTAAAAATGCAGCACACAACACATTTCATAGTGTAGTAAAATTTCTCTAAAATATGACAAAATCATACTAAGATTGATAAAAAAGAACCTAGGATATGATAAAATGAATCAAGAATATGACAAAATCACACTATGATTGTAAAAAAAAAAATACAGACAATGTGGGCCCAAATTTTTTTTTCACTTGAGATGTTGCCAATTTCTTTTCGATTTTCCTTGAGGATATGACAAAATCACACTAAGATTGGTAAAAATGAATAAGGATATGATAAAATGAATCAAGGACATGGCAAAATCACACTATGATTTGTAAAAAAAAGACTGCGTGTATCACGTGACTTTGTGGACCCATCTAAATTGGCTTCACAGACACATGAAATGACAATATTGCTCTCCAGTGCTGCATTGACCATACAGCAAAGGGTTGTGTGTATCAGTGATCCTCTTGTATATTATGATCCTCATATTCATTCTACATCGATGAGGACATTCTAATCGAAGAGAGAGACACCAAAGAGGATGAGATTTCCTCATAAATGTGGGTGCTCTTACATTTATTCTATAATATGGTCATTAATTTCCAACGTAAGTATTATCATAAATATACTATATAATCTTTATTATATAAGGGAAGCGGGGAGGTGGTGGCAGCAGTGGTATCCACGTAAATTATAAATTGGGTTTTTCTAAGCTATGCCCTCGAGTTTTTTCTGTTTCTAAGTTGTACCCATGCTTTTTAGAAATTCTAAGTTGTACCCTCCAATTTCTCCAATTTCTAAGCCATGCCCTTATTTCACTTAAATCACTTAACTTTGGTTAATTATAATAATTTAAAAGAAAAAGAAAAAAAAGAAAAACAAATCACCACCAACAAACCATCCACGCCACCTTACCACAACCACAACCGCCTCCTTACCCCAACCACCACCTACTCCTTACCCCAACCACCACCAGCCACCCTTTGTTCTCCCTCTTTTCTCCTCCCTCCTCTCATGGTGGTTTTTTCAATAATTTAAATCTCTAAATCGATTCAAAACCCCTAAATCAATTCAAAAATTAATTCAGGGCTTTAATTTGTTTATAGTTTAATTATAAGACCCCTAAATTAATTATATTTTTTGAAGCTTGCTTGGTGCATTTGKGTTTGTGTCGAAAATTAGGGTTTAAATGGGGAGATTTTTTGTTCAAATTTCTGGGTGGGAGGAGATTTTGGTTCGAATTTTTGGATTGTGGTTTGATTTACAAGAGGAGGGAGGAAGAAGGAGTGTTGGTGTCYTYGTGGTGGTTACGGGCTTACGGTTGAGGGAGAGGGAGAGGGAGAGGGAGAGGAGAGAGAATGGTCGTGGTATGCGAAAGGGAGGGAGGGAGTGGTGGCCGTGGGTGGGTGGTTCGCGCAACTGGGGCCGTGGTGGGCATGGCGGATGGTTCGCGCAAGTGGTTATTTGGAGGAGAGAGAAAGAGGAGGAGGAAGGAGTGGTGGTGGTATAGGTTGCGTGGGAGAGGAGGAGGAGAGAAAATGGTTGGGTGGGAGAGAAGGAAGAGAGAGAAGGGTTTTTTTTTGTTGCAAACTATGGTTAATAACAAAACTACAATTAAGTAATTTAAGTGAAATAAGGGCATGGATTAGAATTTGGAGAAATTGGAGGGCACAGCTTAGAATTTTTAAAAAGCATGGGTACAGCTTAGAAAAACCCTTATAAATTTTACCCTAATGTTTAATAAAACTATGACTTGAAGTGTCTAAACTAGACCTTCTAATTTATSCTCATTAAAATACAAGGAGCATTTTTTCACTATGCCACATGACACCCTTCTGCTGTTGCAATACGCCACATGTCACTGTACCCTGATTGTTGACATGGCAACAAGTTAGTTTTGCACGCAAGACACTGAAAAATTTGATAGTTAAGAAATGAACTCTTGACGTCACTGTTGAGGTGATTTTGCACTTCACCAACAAGTCAACTGCCAATGTTGTTTTTGGTTTGGTAAAGGGATGCCCCTCTAGTTACTAATTATATAGATAACCTCGCTAACGTTAAAAATGGCTCCTAAGATCGTAGAAGAAGTCAAGAGGATGTGAATGTAAGGAAATAAACTTGTTGTGGAATAAAACTAAAGCTTAAAAGAAATAGGGATGATGTGAAACGAAAGCCATCCATTAAAGTAGGGATAGAGTCAGACTACAATTGTATCACAGGGAAGGATGATTACCTCCATGTTTACACAATTGGGATAACAACGAACATGCTACTGATCCATTATTGTAAGAACTATGCTACGCTACGCTAAACTATATTTTGCTACTAAGCCAAGTGTGGCTAAGGAAAGTTAAAAGCTAAGAAAGATAAATGCTTGTCTGATTGTATGTTTGTTTTTCCTTTTCTTCTGCTCCAGCTTCATCTATTTATAGGCCACAATGGTAGAGATCATGGGTGGTTATCAGCGGTTACTCCTTTGACGGTTTCTTAGCGCTCTTTCTTGAATATTTGAATCTTCGTGCTTTCCCTCCAAGTCTCCTCTGTCGCTTGATGCTTCCTGGGCCTTCTCCTGTTAGGTCATTTCCAAGTGGGCCATTTCTCCCATAATCCCTTCTAGAGCTTATGTTCTATCCCTAGACTGAAGGATGTGAGAAGTGCCAAGTATCGCTATCGCCAGTCTTCTATCCTTGCTGATTGTCGCCAATTAAAGTTACTAGTCAAGTTCTAGGTTGCTTTATTATTCTATTGGTCATCAAAGTCAAACGAATATTTTTTATTTTATCAGTAACAGTCACCTAGCACTAATGTACCCTCTACCATTGAGTCGCATCAATCTATATCTATATTAATATTTAAAAACAATCCCCTAATATATAGATATGTCATGTATCATGTTAGTTGATTTGTCATACATCTTTCAACAATTGCCACATTTCGTTCTTCTATCATGTGTCATATTAGCTTATTTGGTATTGGGTTTCTACTATCATTCGCCACCTGTCATTCTTCTTTATATTGTATTGGGTTTTTTAATCAATGATTGTCATGTGTAATTAATATAAAAATAAAAATAAAATATTTTTGGATTTACCAATTACATTTAACTTTCCTTTATAAATTTAATTTTCTTTTTTATTTGGTCAAAACAGGTAGAAAATCAATTAAACATAAAGGGGCATAAGCCCTGATACACGAGAGTTAAGTAGCACTATTAGAGCTAGCTATTATACAAACTTTGGAGTTCTTTGGAATAAATACTCCAACAAATGTCAGGGGGATTAAGTAGCATTCTAAAAGGCATATTACAAAGGATGGATGAGTCATTTTTATTCAAGTAATCTGAGAGCTTGTTGTGCTTCCTTCCTTCGAAGATGAGTTCAGATGATGGTAGTTGTTGCAACAGTTCCCTACAATCCAAAACGACGTTAATTAAATCACTAGAGTGTGTGCAATCATCGTTAACCAGGTCCACGACCACCTTGCAATCAGAAGAGGTAGTAATAGAGGCCCACTGTCTTTCCTTAACCAATTGAAGCCCAACTCTAAGTGCATGTATTTTAGCAGATACTGGAGAACAAGAAAGGGTGCTTTGAACCATTCCTWGTCTCCAAATCCCTTCTGGATCACGCACCACTCCTGCAAAATAAGTTTTCCAAGAATCCTTTTGCCAACTAGCATCTGCATTCAATTTCAAATGTCCCAAAGGAGGGGGAGACCAAGTTTGGATAACCAAACTAGCATTAGTACTAGCTGGGTTAAGTTTCGGTTGTGTTGGATTTGAGGCCAAACCATGGAACTCCACAGACAACTTTTTAGCCAAAGTGACACATTCATGAGCTTTTATGTTTTTCTCTGAAAAATCCATAGATTTCTTCTTTTCCAAATGGACTAGAGAAGGAATGGAAAGGCAATAGAACAAGGGACTTTTTTCCAGACATCATCAAATTGTAGGTTCTCCAACAGCCACACTTTTAAAGATTGTGCTAGGTTGTGATTAAATTCTAGAATTAAATTCCAAATTTCTTTCACTCTAATGCAATCTTTAAAAATGTGGTCAACATCCTCTACTATGGTTGGGCAGAAAGAGCAGGTATTTTTAGAAGTTATACCTCTAATAGAAAGAGTGGAAGAAGTAGGCAGTCTATCCCTTAAAGAAAGCCAAAGAAAGACCTTGATTTTTGGGCATGTGCTTACTTTCCAAATCAACTGAAGTGTTTTTAGGTCCTGGTGTGGGGTGAAAAACTCCTTATAATCCTCCTTCACCAGAAACTTATCATGTTTAACAAATCTAGAAATAGGCGTGTCAATTGTTTAGAAGAGATATAAAGGAGTGCCCTGAACACACTTGAGAATATCCCAAGGAAGAGAATAAGGCAATCTAGAAGGTCCCAAAAGTTATTATCGATAAGCTGAGAGACACATAAATCATTCAACTCAACAGGCCTAGGTCCAATAAGCAGTTCATTAAGGGGTCTAGCAGGTGCACCAAGAATCATAACAAATAGAAAACATTTCCCCTGACCCTCTGCTCCACCTGCAAGACTTAGTGTAGATATCCCAACCCTTTTGAAGGAATTTCCAAATGTACGAGCCTTTACAGAAGAAAAAGGGAGAAGGGGTACTYTAAATGTACTTGGTACTAATTACCTTGGAGGTAAGGTTGTCAGAAGAGGAGGAAAGTTTCCCGCAGAATATGGCACTCAAAGCATCCTGAACCAAAGAGAGGTTTTTAATCCCTAGGCCCCCAGTCCACTTAGGTCTTGTAACCTTATTCCAACTAATCAAGGGAACCCCAGAGGACTCTTCCCCAAAAGACSACAGAAATTTCCTAGTGATGGAGTTAATGGTATCTAGAATAGATTTGTGAAAGGGAATACATTACATGTAGTAGGTAGGGATGGAAGAAATGATAGAATTTATGAGACATGATCTACCTGCTTTGGAGAGAAACTTTCCCTTCCACAAGGCTAGTTTCCCAGTCTAAACTCAAATAATAACCTAAATCATTGCTTTGCTTACATCCCAGTCTAAACTCAAAGATTTTTCTTCTGTTAGGCTCAGTGTTGGGGGAAAGGACCATCTTACTTTTATTAATGTTTATAGATTGGCCAGAAGCTTGTTTGAAAAGATCAAGAGTATCAACCATGGTCCCTCAGGTCTTCTCACTGGCTTCCCCAAAAAGTATGAGGTCATCCGCAAAAAGGAGATGGGATATAGATATGGACCCTCTTCCTAAGGTGAAAGGAGCCCAATTCCTTTCCTTACACTCTTGATGGATTAGTTTGGATAACCACTCCATACAGAGAATGAAAAGATAAGGGGAAAGAGGGTTCCTCTGTCTGATACCCCTAGCAGGGAGAAAGTAAGGCTTCCCATTAATAAGAACTGAAGTGGAAATGGAAGTGATGCAACTCATAATCAGCTTAACTGAGCTTTCACTAAAGTTCGTACCCAATAATAAGCAATTCCTAATGAAATCTCATTCCAACTTATCATAGGCTTTCTCTAGGTCTAATTTAATGGTAACCCAACCCCTTTTCATTCTCGTTTTGCTCATAGAATGAAGAATTTCAGAAGCAACAATATAACACTAGTAGAAAAAAATCAAATGATGCGCATCATATGCTACAGTTGTCATATGCTGCGGTTGAACAAAAACCGCAGCATTTAACTATTATATGTTGTGGTTTTTATAACAACCGTAGCATATAGTGCATTGTGGAGCAAAAAATATAATATTACACAAATCTGCGGTTGTTTGGGAAACCGCAACTTTTAGTTATTTATTAAAAAAAAATCAATTCCAAATAAAAGTCCAAAACTGATGAAACACATTTCTTATTTCTTCAATTCGCACACATGCTCACGCACATCTCTCACCCAAAACCCTCACTGACCACCGGCGCCCTAAAACCCGCCACCATAGACGTCGACTCGGTTGCTCTCCTCCGACATCGACTCGGGCGCTGTTCTCCTCGCCAACCGTCGACTCGCTGCAGTCCTCCTCGTCAACTCACTGAGTTTTGGTCGAAGTGGGGTGATTTCGTGTTGCTTCATTAGTGCAACTACTCCTCTCATCGCTACAACTGCCTCTCATCGTTGCCACTGCCTCTCGCCGCTACCACTGCCTCTCGCCGCTCCGCTACTGAGTTTGGGTCGAAGTAGTAGGTAATTGTTCGACCTACTTTATCTAGTTTTATTGCCAATAATTCAAAGTTTAATTTGATAATAATTTTGAAGTGTGGAAAGAGGTAGGTAAAATATCGGATGTCATAGAGTTAGGAGCTATGTTGTTGCTATGTTTTGATGGCATAAATTTAAAAAAATTCGCTAATTATTTTGGCAATTGCTTATTTTCAAGTGATTTTTATTGCAGAACCCTGAGATTAGTTTAATGTGAGTTCATTAATTTTCATTGGGGGTTTTCGATTTTTGTGATGTCAATCAAAACTAGTGATGGAACTGCTTAGAACTCGTGTGCCTCAAGAGGTGCTTGATGAATCAAAGTGGGTCTCAAAGAGGTGCGATTTCATGTTTACATGCTCCTTTTCGTTTTCTTCTTTTTTTAAATGATCAAAAGATCTTGATTAGGTGATCTGTGATGCTTGAACCTTGCTTGATCGAGCTTGTAATCCCATGGCCATTGGATCTTCATAAAATGTTTTGTGATGCCTAATGGCTCAAATTTATGGGTTGTTTTTGTGATTAGTATTTTATAAAAAAAATTGAGACTAGTATTTGTACAGGCGCTGGGGCGTCATTAGGCCAGACTGGGTTCAGTCCCTCTGCTCCGAGGGGTATAATTAGTTGATAACTCGGATTTAGCCAGAATTGATCGAATTCTTACTTTTGCATAGTGTGAGTATGCCTTAAGTTGTGTGTTTATACTCGAAACGAGTAGAGGAAGTCGTCACCGCACTTCTTTCGGGAAGCTGTAGAACCCGGTTTAAGCCTTGCCTATAATTGCATAAAGCAAGGCGGAGGCCTCCATGTCTAGTTAGGAACCAAGTTTGGATTAGGGGACAAGGGTAAGGGCGAAGTAGTGCACAACACCCCCCCCCCCCCCCCCCCCCCCCCCCCCCCCCCCGCGTATCTAGCGGCCTGTACTCGGTCATTGCGAGTCCATTGTCAAAAAGACAACAACAAAGATATTTCCGTTTTAACCCTAAGCATGCAAATTACTAGGCGGGTTGTTTAACAGAAATATATGCATATAGGACTAATTTCTTGTTGCAACATGTTTTGTTTAGATCTGTATTCAAGGTTCCTAAAAGCCAATTTGTCCAACAATTAGTCTTATTAGGTGTGAGAACATGTAATATGCCAATCTTGTTTAAGACATAATAATAATGTGATTTGCAAGCATGCAAGCATTCAACAAGAATTAAAATTTGCGCTTAAGATTGATTTTAATTCATATCAAATAGTTGTCAATCAAATTTACGTGCTAATTTACATAGAAAGTCGAATTTCTAACAAGCATGCAAAATGGGGTTTAGGAATTGAGACATCGGCCTCATACTAACCTTGTATCACGATGCTTTCGATCGAGAACGATGCTTCGGACCCTTAATAACCCTTGTTGCTTTAGAAGAACCCTTAAAGAAATTTAAATTTGTGTTTAAAATGCACAATAATTTGTATGTGTGAATCTGAATGTGTGTGAGAGAGTATCTCAGAGAGTATTTGAGGAGAGAGACGAGCAAGGAGAGAGTGTATGAAGTGTATGCATGTTTAAAATGAGGACCCGAGGCCTCGTGTTTATAGGTAAATTGTAAAAAGGAAAGGAATTGGGTGTAATAGCGCCCAACATGGGTGTAATTGCGTCCATGCCTTTTTTTTTCCTTTTTTGCTCGACTTGCATTGTTTTGCACGGTTTAATTGTGGTAAAAATTAATTTTACATTTGAATTTGATTAGGACGTGCCTGAGAAGCTAGAGGATGAATCTAGAAATCCATGCGTAGAAAGCTAAGCAGGCCCCACAGTCTATAATTCTCCGGAAGCTTTTGAAA
Source organism: Bassia scoparia (assembly GCA_008642245.1). Taxonomy (NCBI): domain Eukaryota; kingdom Viridiplantae; phylum Streptophyta; class Magnoliopsida; order Caryophyllales; family Amaranthaceae; genus Bassia; species Bassia scoparia. The sequence goes on from SNQN01005823.1 coordinate 30,147, forward strand.
CAAGCGGTTTCGCTCGGGTGCGCGTTTTTATTTCGAAAATTCATAACTATTTTTATATAAGTCCAAAAATTATGGAAAAATATGAATAAAATTTCTTGTAAGAAATAGTGAATTTTGTTAAAATTTCGTGAATTTTGAAATTATTTTCATAATTTATTTAATTATCGCAAAATTAATTAAATTGTTGAAAATTCCAAAAAATGCCAAAAATGCTTAGGAAAATTCRTAAGAATTCTATAAAAATATTTTAAAATATTTTAAATTATTTTGGAACTAAAACTCATTTTTAGGGGTGCTTTGTGTAGGGAAGTGTGCCCGGTGTAATGAAAACTTGCCTTTTTTAGGGTTTGTCATGACCTTAGCTCTCTCAATTCAGCTTGTGTGTTTCAAGGGGTGTCTTGTCATCGGCTGTCTTGGGCTAGGGACAAATGAAGGTACCTGTATAAGTCCCAAATTTGCTGAGTTTGTAAAGACGAAAGTCTCATAAAACGAATTCCAGAGTACCCGGTACCTACAAAACAAATGCGTTAGTTTTACCTACACCTGCGGTTGTTATTGCTTGCTTAGTTGCTGCTTGCCTATTATCCCTTTCGGTGCCGTCGTCTAGGAAGGTTCTGTTTGTATCTGTGCCTGCTTTGTCCTTTTTTATTCCGCCATCCAGGAACATTTTCCAATAACAAATCTCTTCCGGTTTCGTCGTCCATGATGACCCCTTTCCAGTGCTACTATTCGYGAGAATGCTACACTTGTCTCATATCCTTTTCGGTGCCACCGTCCAGGAAGGTAACCATGTCTATGCCTACTTTTACCTTTTTCGGTGCCACCGTCCAGGAATATTCTTCAATGACCAATCTCTTTCGATGCCCTCGTCCAAGATTACCTTCTCTTTAATGCTTTTATCCGGGAGAATGCTACTCGTATCCTTTACCTTCTTGACTTATTGTTGGTGTCTACTTGATCTTCGTATGCTTGCTTAACTCCTTTTCGGTGCCACCGTCAAGGAAAACCTTCTCAACTCTTTTCTCGTGCCTGCTTGATCTGCCTAWGCCTGCTTAACTCCTTTCTGGTGCCACCTTCTAGGAAACTTTGGGATTAACGTTTCGTATAATAATGATTGCATATAACGATTTTTGCTGTTGCCTGCTTAATCTACTTATGCCTGCTTAACTCATTTCCAGTTCCACCTTCTAGGAAAACTTTGGGGTTAACGTTGCGTATAACAATGATCATGTATAACGACATTTTTTGCTGGCGCCTGTGTGATCTTCTTATGCCTGCTTAACTCCTATCTCGGTGCTACCGACTAGGAAAATTCAAGTTTTTGCTTATGCCTTCTTATCTCTCCTTCGGCTACGCCATCAAGAAAGACTTTTCACTTAATGTTATGTAGTGGTGTCTTTTGTTGATGTTATTGCTTATGATGGTGTTGTAGAGTTGCTGGGGATCTACTGTACCTTGACTAGGGATTCTTTGATTTTGATTTTTGCTTTGCCTTGGACTATAGTGATTGTCCCTTTCAAATGTATAGTCATCCTGGTAGGACGTTTTGTGTTGTTGGTGCTTTGAACTTTGAGGTGGAATAAGGCATTCCTGCACTTGTATTAATGTRTACTGAATGATTATTCTGCAGAGCCAATTGATGTCTAGAAGTCCGCCCCTCAAACGTTGTGCTTGGCATAAAAAGCCAATCCATGTTTGCTAGACCAGGAGCCTAATGCCTGCATAGATACCCTGACTCGTTGATGATCTGAGATGTTGTACTGTAGCTTAAGCGGAACCTGACTTTGCTGAGTCGTGAGATGCTAGCGACGACGTGATTTGCTTTGCTTTGGAGTTAGCCCCCCTGGCTCTGTGCCTGCAAAATTCGCACATAAAGATGGACCCTAGCTTTGCATTGGTTTGTTTTGGGACTCGCTCAGACTCCATAACTTTGAGTTGACTTGTGTGACTTTGCATTGGTGCTTTAATTTTGCAACTTGATTGTTACTATGCATGCAACTTATATGCGACACGATGTATTGACTCGCTTTTTTGCAACTTTGTGTTTCGACTATGGACTCACAAGTCAACTCAACTTAGACCATTATGTAAGGATTATAGTGTAAGATTTTGTGTAATGCAATYATTTTATTGAACACTTAGTCAAGGAAGCAAATACACGTTGATGTGATTTMGAAAATATATGCGAGATAGAGCCTTCTTGACTAAAGTTTTTGACTTAAGGCTCTAGCATGTTGAAATGAAAGCTTCATTTGCGAGCAATCATTGGTGCAATGATAGCCCCCCAAATTATGATGACGAGCCTATGATGTTGTGATGATGTTGTAGATGAACCTTTGCGGRGRTGGGAGCTTCAGTGTTTGTTGAGCCTTTTACGAMGTTGAGATGTTTTYKACTTATTGTAGTTGTAGGGTCGGCAAGGACTTGGACATAGTGTACTGCTGAATCTTCATTGATCCTTCCATGCTCAGTGCTTTAGGAGTGATTATGCAAGTATCATGGGTTGCCTGTAGGTCTTCCCTTTCTACTATGAGCCCCCTAGTTTTCATATGCTGACACATGGTGCTGACTCAAGTGATGAACTTGAGTTTGTTTCTTATTGAAGAGCATGGCATTTGTTAAGCACGGTGACAAATACGTTTTCGGCATATGAAGCGCCTAAGGTCCTTGATCTTCTTAAGTTGAATGTGCTTCAAATGTAAGGAGGTTGTTCCTTTTTATCGTAAGCCCCCAATGACTCTGAATGGTAGTGCGAAGATCAATGCGAAACTTGTTGGGCATAAGTTGCGATGCATTTGCTTAAGGATGCTTGCTTAAGGCTCAACATGCAGCGAAAATGTACACTTAAGTCAGGAACTTAGGCTTAGTATTCCCTTAGGCAGAGAGCGTGTTGCTTGAATGATAACCCTTATGCCAGTGTAAAGCCTTTAATGAGTTGAGACCATGCCTTGTAGAGTCGAGTTGCATGCATGGAGACTATTTTGACATTGCAAGCCCCCAATCTTGTTGGAGTTACCATTGATGTACCATGTTTGCTGCTTCTAGAACTTGTTGTGACTATTTAAGTCAGGAACTTGAAATTCGTTGCTCCTTTAGGAAAGGAACAAGGACTATTCGACGATGCAAGCCCCTTCAGCTTTTACAAGTAAACTTCATGTTGTGGTAGAAATGACACTATTGATGCAAAGCCCCCACGGCTTATTGGAGCTGACTGATGTGCAATTTTGACTACATGGGCAAGAGCCTGACTGTATGGTTGCATTAGGATGAGTAAGAGAGTCCTAAGGGTTGTAGAAAGAAAGGCTAGGGATCTACAAAACAATAGGGACTCAATTTTGTGACTATGGGTGACACGATGAGGGGATTTATGTGGCTGGCTAAGAGATGTTGGTTCAAAGTCGAGCCTATGTGAAGTTCTAGACTAAAAAGAAGTCGTGCTTCAAACTTCAAGAAAAATCAAACCAACACGATGATGCAAATGACCTCTTTATTTTTATTAATTTGGTCGAACCTCAGGGTGAGGCTACCTAGGTATCCAAGTGGAATCAGACCGATCGTAGTTCGTGAGGTCGTGTGTGCTAGTGACACCTCATTTTGCCTAGGACGAAACCTTATGGGGTAATGACCTAGCCAGGCTTGAACAACGCTCATTTGGATAGGGCTTTTTTGGTTGTAATGTAAGCTTGGTGTCGGGTGTGAGACCTTTGGTGAAGTTGCTACAATGTATGTTCGCCTTTGTGTTTACTTTGTTGTTTATTTTGTAAACTTTGTAATGTGTGAAGTTGGGTCTAGACTTTAACACTTTTTGTTGCGAAAAATTTTCCTTTTGACTTTTTGTTAGCTCTCTTTTTTTTTCTTTTCTCCTCTTTTTTGTATTTGTCTAAACCACATATTGTTTTTAATTTCTACTTTGTTTTGCTTTGCTTTGTGCCACTTTGGCACCATGGAGGGTAGGACAATGTAAATGTGAAAGAAATTGGCTTCTTTTTTGTTTGTTTTAATAAGAAGGCTCAAATGGGTTGCAAGGGACTTTGCTTTGATTTGCACTTGTGAAAGGGTGCATGGAGGGAGAAGGATGTTTTTGTGGAACTATGAAAGAAGGCCTCTCGAGCAATGCCCAATTTATTTAATATTTTTTGCATTTTTCAATTTTTCATTTTTCTGAGGTCATGTGTTGATTAGCATTTCATCATCAAAATTGAAGCACATGAAAGTCTAAGAAAAAGAAGATTAAAAGAAAAAAGAAATTTATTAATGTGGAAGGCTAATGTGATGACAAGACTTTATCCTAGTTGACATAGACTCGAAAATATAAAAGAAAAAGGAAAATGACTGCCTAGGTGGTGGGACTCTCTGACTCAACCTATGCTAGAGATTTATTGAATCTTACTCATTTCGCCTTTGGTTGTGAACTGCGAGTGACTGCTTTGCTACAAATTCTTGGCTTCTTACCCCCGTGAGGGATAGGAAGGCATCTATCATCAATCATGTCTTGTATGTGGTCCTTTAAACAAATGCACTCTTTAGTAGAGTGACAATGAGCACAATGGTACTCACAATACTTGCTTTTGTCCCATTTTGCGGACCTTTTGTCAATTGGGGGATTTGGAGTTAGGCCCACTGGAATGATTAAGCCTTGATCGAAGAGTTTCTCAAAAGCTTGCTCGTTGCTCATCCCCAAAGTAGTGTACTCGCGTCTCTTTCGAAATCTTAGTCGTCCCCCAATTTCAATCTTAATTGGTGAAGGGCCATCTATGGTATGTTGTGCTAGCTCTTTCTTTATTGCTTCTAATGAGTGCACCTAAGATTTTAGGACCTCAAGTTCATTAGCCATTGTCTTGAGAACCATGTTGACTAGGTTGAACTGTGGGGCGATTGCCTGCTCGAGTAAAGCAAGTCTCAATTGCATTTCTGCGATGGTGCTAGTGGTGTTTCTTTCTTCACCCATTTGTGGAGGTGAGGAATTGGAGGACCTAGACTTGAGGTGCTGAACAATCATATGGTGCAAAGGAATAGGAACTGGTAGACTGTGCCTTGTCGACCCTTTAATTTGCTATGTAGATGACTTTATCCTGCATGAGAGTGTATTAGACTCGATTTTTAGYAAAKAWTGCATGACTTGCTTCCTTAATTAGACTCAATGCATGACCTAATAGTGATCATTCCTTACCTATTGACTTGACTCAAGATGAAAATGCAAGAACGCCAAAATCAATTTTTCGCTTTTTTGCTCATTTTTTTGAATTTTTTAATTTTTTTTTGTTTTTTTTATTTTTTTCAAGGCAAATTACGAGTTTTGGCACTCGTTTACAATTGTGATGCAAAAGACGTAAAGCCTAAACGATCCTAGTTACAGTCATTTCGACATTATGACGCCTAAGGAATGACCACTTGCTATATGAGAGTGTTACATGACTCGTACAAGACTCGTTTTGTTTTTAGTATGCAAAGCTAAGGTCCGTAGTTAACTAAAAACACATAGCACGTCGTCACACTAGCATGATCCCTATGTGCAAAAGGAAAAACGGAACAGTCCAGGCTAACCAAAGCCTTCAGTATCATATCAAACTCCTGCCATGATCAAACACCAACACACTGCGTATCCATATCTGGAAGAACATTTCTGCCATAAAAATTTTAACATCCCTTTTCCGAGATGTTTGGGTAGCCCTCAGCTTCAATCCACTTCTAAAATAATCACACTACAAGCAACCACCTTTTTCCACTTGGCTCTGGGAAAAGCCCAGGGATTGCTAACTCCCCACTGTGTGCAAATGGATGGATTAAGATGGAGGCAGGTCATTTGCTGGCGGTTGATGATGAGAAAACCTTTGACACTTATCACACTCGGTCACCTATTTGACAGAACTGCAGTCATGTTGGCCAAGTAATAGCCAAACCGAAGAGCTTTGGAACCAGGGCTCTGGCTCCCACATATGCCCACATATGCCTCATGAATCTCTCTGAGGATGTACCCCCTTCATCAAGTATCGCATTTAAGAAGAGGTTGTGAGGTGTGTGATCTCCTGTACATCTCCCCTGGATCTGGTGTACCTTTGAGCAGCCAACTTGACTTCCTGGCATGTGCTTTATCCTCAGGCCAGCACTCATTTTGTTTGTATGCTATGATCTGCCATCCATGGGTGGAGTCACTTGAAAGAACATTACATAGATTCACACTCTGTACTCCTTTTGGGAAGCACTCAATAAAAACAGACCTGGTCAGATTTTGGAAGGTGGTAGTTGTCCAACCTAGCCAATGCATCTGCCAGGATATTTTCCTCTCTTGGGATTGAAGGATCTCAATGATGAAAGCTTCGAAGCCAGCTTTCATCTTGGTGCAATAGCTGCAGAATAGGCTCTCTGACTCATACTCCCCTGTACTGTTTGCAACTAGTTGGGAATAGTCATGAAGACATAACCCTAGTTGCACCAATAGACAGGCCAGAGTTGTAAGCTGCTATGGCAGCCTCATATTCTGCTTCATTATTTGTGGCTTGAAACTTGAACTTAGTGCATACTCAATGACATCTTCTCTGGTAAAGCAATACAACACCAGCCCCAAATGCCCATCAGTTGATGAACCATCAGAGTAAACATCCAGGGCTCCGCTTGACAGAGTCTTCTTCATAATATGAACATCTGCTAAGAAATCAGCCAATCTTGTGCTTTTATAGCTGTCCTGGGCTGAAAACTGATTCCAAAACCAGTCAGCTCAAGTGCCCATTGGTCAATCTACCAGACTTTTCCAATTTTCAAGAGATTTTCCAGGGGAAGATCAGTTAGAACTACAATGGGATGAGCATCAAAGTATGGCCTCAATCTTCTAGCTGCTATAATACTGCATAGGCAGCCTTTTCAATCATGGGATACCTGCTGTGGTCTAGCCAGGGTAGGCAGTTTCGTCAGGTGATCTTTAAGCTGGTTTGAAGGCTTCCTTTTGCCTCTGTTCCCCAATTGAACTCCTTGTTACCCTTTAGAATCTTGAAAAATGGTTGGGACTTCAGATGACCTGGCTATGAATCTGGATAGTGCTGCCATCTGCCTGTTAGCCTCTGTATATCTTTGATGCTCCTTGGTTCTGGCAAGTCCAATGCTGCCTTCACTTTATCAAGGTTAGCATCAATTCCTCTCTGACTGACCATGAATCCCAGGAATTTACCAGACTTAACACCAAAGACACATTTCTTTGGGTTAAGTTTGACCTGGTATTCCTCAATTCGCAAATGTTTCTGCAAGGTCTTCAGCATGATCTTCTGGATTGAACTCTTGACAATGGCTCATAACATTACCTCCAGATTCCTGCTCTTTGAGTCTCAAAGACCTGGTCCATCATACGTTGGTAGGTGGCACCAGCGTTCTGAGCCAAAGGCATCATGATTAGTTATAGACACACAGCTGGTGATTGAATGCTGTCTTCTGTTTGTCTGGTGGATACATGTATCTGGTGATATCCTAAAAAGCATCCATGAAAGAGACCTGGCTGACCACTGGTTGAAACTACCAGTTGATCTATCGTCAGAGGGTAGCAGTCTTTGGGCAGGCTTTGTTTAAGTCTGTGAAATCCACACATTCTCCAGTGCATTCGGTTTTTTGACCACACCAATTTGCCAGCCACTCTGGATAGTGGCACAACTCCACAAACCTGCATCTAACAATTATATTGACCTCTGCCTCAATGGCTTGATTCTTCTCCATGGAAAGTGTCTCTTCTTCGCTTTACAGGCTTCTTGCTGGATCAAGAGAGATGTGTGAATTACTCAGGATCATCCTAGGCATTTCATCTGCTGAATAAGCAAAACATCTTCATGACCCTGAGCAGGCTGATTAAATCAACCTTTCCTGAGCCCCCAAGTCTGAACCAATCTGGACCATTCTGTCAGTTTCTCTACCAGGGGAACTGACTCTGTGCCTTTGACTGGTTGTGGCAGGGCCACCCTGTCTAATTCAATCTGTGGTCCAGTAAAAACTGTGCTGATCTTGAGAATGAGTTGCTTCGGTCCTGTGACTAGATCACCTCTTCTTTAAAGGTTGTGGACTGGATGCGCCCCCATTTTCTCTACCTGCCTCCGAAGCTTGTCTGAGCTTCTTTCCTGATGATTTCACCAGGGCCAGTTGACATGACCTGGCTCTATTTGAGAACTCTCACACTACAACTTTACCACAGTCTGATACATACTTAAAGCATAGATGATACGTAGATGCTACCCTTCAAAGGCACCCATGAATGTTCTTCCATAATAATGTTATAGGGTGAATAAACTTCTACACCTGGAACCTGACCATAACAGTTCTCCCTAACTCTTCATCCCCTAAGGTGACTGGCAAATTAATTTCACTTTAGGGAGAATTGAGTTTCCAGAAAATCCTGTTATTGCCTGATGTGGGCTCATATTGCTATCCTGTAGCCCATTTTTTGATAAACATATAATAAAGTACATTTACAGAGCTACCCCATCAATCAGACTTTATGGACTAGGTGGTTGCAACACTTGGACTGAACATATCAGAATCATTATGGGGCTGGACCAGCCCCTACAGTCTTGTGGTCCAAAGCTAATTTCAGGAATATCTAAACATTCAGACTGATAAGAATTGGAACAACTAGCTGTTTCTGACCTTATTTTTCAGATGCTTCTTGGAGGCTGGTGGGCCAAAGATGACAGAAATTTCATTGATTGCCTCCTGGGCTGGTATCTCCTTGTTGCTCTGCTCTGTCTTCCTTCTAGCCCTGTCTTTCTCCTCTTGATCTTTGGCAAATTTCTTGTCTGAGCAAAAATCCTTTCTGATTAGGTCTTCAATGTTGTCTTCAGCTGAACCACAATCTTCAGTGGAATGACCAGACACTCATGAAATCAGTACTTATTAGGGTCCTTTCCAGCCCTTGACTTCTCTGGGAGGTTTGATCCATTTATCCTCCTCTTTGAGTTGCATATATTACTGCCCTGTCTGTGTTGAGGGGGGTAAAACTTTCGAAAATAGGTGAAGTGTGCTGTGCTTTCTCCTTTTTCTTTTCCTCCCTCTTTTCTTTCTGGATTTTTGGGCAGTAGCTGGTGATTTTTCCTCCTTTTTCGGAGCTGCTGTCCACCTGGTGCCGTAGGTCTTGTTGAACTCCTCCAGGGTGATATACTCATCTGAGATTCCATTCCTGGCACAGGGTATCCACCTTTGACTTGGTGAGTGGTCCCTGAACGGGCCTGGTCTGAGACCATACTACAAAGCATGATTACCAATCAGGTTTTGATCTGGAGACCATTATGGCTCCTTATTGAACCTGGTAATAATCACGCAGACTTTCATCTTACCCTGCTTTCAGACATAAGCTCAACTGAAGATTTTCTCTCCTTTCTACCACTTATAAAATGATTTCTGAACTGATCCGCCAGGTCAACAAAGCTATGGACACACTGGTGGGATATTTCTAACCAGGCCTGTGCAATTCCTGTCAAGTGTAGGAAAATACTTGCACCAGGTTGCATCTGTGAATTCACAGGTACATGTGCCACTCATAAAGAGCCACATTGGTCTTCAGGATCTCCAGTACCATCAAATTTGATGTGGCCTGGCATTTTTAACTTTTGTGACCGAGCTTTCAAAATTTCCTCACTAAGTGGTGATGAGGAGGATACCTGATCTCAGCTGCTGCATCACTGAAGTTTGACCAGGGGAAACAACAGTTGCAGGTTGACCCTGTATCGGATCTGGTTCTCCCAACCTTTGAAAAGCTGAGAGTCGATTTCCAAGCCTGTCAGAACTGACGCCCAGGCCTGTTGCATGTCCAGGTCTGGTAGTCTGTGACGTATATCCAGCGGATTCTGCTTGTGATCAATCTGACCGTTGCTGACCGGTCTCGGTGCACAGGATTCGCATATCTCACTCAGGTCCATACCAGTTTCATTGGCAGCCTTCATCGATGGTGATGACCCAAACGATGGTGAGGAGGAAGGATGTGGTGGCGAGTAATTTAGTCGCCTTCTGACGTGGTCGCGGGCGTTCAGCGCCATCTACCTGGTCATGGTTACTCCTGGCCGAGCGGCTGGTGTGGGGCAGGTTTGGACCATAAGAGTCATTGCCTTGAGTGGTCCCACTCCCGAAGTGTTTCCACCATAACCTGAGGATGCAGACCTGCACGTATTAAGACATTTCTTGCTGCTCCACCTGGTCTGGGCTCGGTGGAGTCGAGTAACCTCGTGTTCTCCAGAGGGAGGAGGTTCTTGTTGATAAGTCCACCTGGTCCAACGACCCAGTATTCTGGTTCTCGACTTGTGGTGGGAAGTGATGAGATTGGTGGCATTGAACCCCGGCTTTCCCGGCGTCTTGCTGACCGGTACGTCTTGAGGACGGCTTCTTGCGTGGATGAGACCTCCTCTGGCCTTCTATGGTCAGCTCCGTCACCATGCATCATCTCCTGGTTGGATGCATCCATGGTTCTCTTCACTCAATATGTGACACTACGGCCTCCTTCTAGCGCCAAATTGTTGGTACAATATGTGGTACTGCGATGTGGCAGTGGCCAACGCCGGTGTTGGTGAAGATGGACTTGTCTGCAACCTGCCTCCTACAAAACACAGTTGAACTACCCTGGGGCAACCAGGAACAGCCCTTCGATGGAGGTGTCAGTATTACCAGAGGTAATCAATATTTAGAGAGAGATATTAATGTGTGGTGTGTGTTCGAAATGAACTTACAGCCCTTGGGGCCTCCAGCCTGCTTTTATAACCCGAGACTGCATGGTCAAGGTTCCTCAAATGTGACAAGTGGCGTACTGAGACACCAGGGTAGGTGTCATGCACGTATCCAACTTTGATTAGTGGTTGGTGGCTTTGACTCCCTTTGACTGGGCCTATTGGATCAGCTCAGCACGAATTGGCTTATTGGACTTAGTTGACATGGCCTGGTGGCTATTGGCCTGGTGGCTCAATGGGTACAACAACAACTTTGAAATAAATTAAAATTAATCTTAGGCACAACTTTTAATCTTGTTGATTGAATGCTTGCAAATCACACTAATTATATCTTAAACAAGACATGCAAATTACATGTCTTCACACCAATCAGACTATTCTTGGACAAATTGGCTTTTAGACCACCTTGATACGGATCTAAACAACACATGTCGCAACAAAATTTAGTCTTATATGCATATATTGTTCTTAAACAACTCGCCTAGTAATTTGCATGCTTAGGGTTAAACAGAAATACTTTTGTTGTTGTCTTTTTGACAATGGACTCGCAATGACCGAGTAGAGCCGCTAGATGCGGGGGGCGTTGTGCACTACTTCGCCCTTACCTTATCCCCTAATCCAGACATGGAGTCCTCTTCTTTATGCATATTATAGGCAAGTCTGAAACCGGGTTCCACAGCTTCCAAAGAAAAATGGTGGACGACTTCCTACTCGTTTCGAGTATAAACACACAACTCCAAGCATACTCACACTATGCAAAATCAAGAATTCAATTCTGAAAATCCGAGTCAACAACTAATTGTACCCCTCGGAGAAGAGGGACCGGACCTAGTCCGCCGGTGCGCCCGGCGCTCGTACAGTTTTCGGCGACTCATTAGGGAATTCACAAAGCTATTATCTTAAGTGATGTGTGGACAATACTCGTAATATCATGCGAATATAGCATTCTTAAAGACAACATGTGTTAGGCATCTGCATTGCTACGGGTACTTAGGTCTTGCGACTGAGTACTACTTTTAGGAACACGTTATATAAGTGTGTTCTACACTTGAGACAAGACCCGGGGGGGGGGGGGTTGGGGTGGGAAGTGGAGTGGAGGGGGCTTTCTTAGGATTGCGCTGGAGTAACTACCTATGTAACCAATTCTTAAGCTTGATGCCTTCCCACCATGAGCGTGGTTTGCGTGCCCTACAAAGCCGTAATGGTTTAGACCTCCTTTGAACATCTCAGAGAGCTGGATGTGTTAGGACCGTTAAGGCTAAGTATGGGACCCTTCTTGTACACACCGAACCACCCGTTCGAAACGTAGCAAATACTCTAGGGTTGGA